>QGOI01001989.1:0-24038 GCA_003313885.1 Boletus sp. MG55 | reverse complement strand
TACCTGTCCATGCGCGTACTGTACACGGCCCTAATCCTCGGAGAGGGGTGCCTGACGGGCGCAGTAAACAGCCTCAACAGCCCAGGTTACCCTCCCTCGCACACTAACTCACCTAGACTTCCATCCATGGTGATACCCAAATCACGAGTCCATTAGCATTGAGACACCATATCCATTAATCGTCCATTAACAGGAAATATCTCATCAATTTGGATTGACAAGCATGTATGTCCAATGACACGTCCACATATTCTCTTTCTCGACAAGGGATGTGAAGAATCGGTTTCCCTCCCCGTTCAGTGCCTTCGTGTTCACCCAGTTCCACCCTAATGCTCCTCCACCTAGGTCCCGATGATCATCCGAGATCAGCTCCGACTCGCCTCGACCCTTGCTGAAATCCAGCTTCTCCACCAGCACACGAATGACACACGTTCCGAGACCCTGGCGTCGATATCTGGGGTCCACGCGCAACGCCCCGATGCTCCCGTCGCAATGCATCAATGCACATGCCACAGGCCCTCCCCCATCCGCCCCCATTTCGCGGAGGCACACCGAAGACGGCGCTTGCGACAAGATGTACGCGTCGGCACGAGGAAGCGACGAAGCACCGTTTACAAACAGCACGTCGGATGTTCGGATCTCGGATACCTCCATCTCCTGGGACGAGCCGTCGCCACCCTGCCAGTGCAGCATCGTCCCGCTCGCCGCCAATGGCAGACTATCACGCGCGAACGCGCCGCGCGGAAAGACGTACCGCACGTTGGGATTTTGAAATGTCGACATGGGCGCGAGCACGGCTGACCACTTGGCGTGGACGCCGCCAACGACGATCATGGGTGGATCGGTGTCGACGCGGGGCGTCGGCATTGTGCCGGTGAAAGTCTGGATGGAGTCGTATCTAGGATATGCCTCGCGGGCGATGTCCAGGAGGTGCTGAAACACCTCCTTGACGTGCGTTTCCTCAGCCTCCGTCGGCGCGTTAAGGTCACCGTCGGACGACATACGCGACTCGCCCGAGCAGAAAAAACGGAACTGGTGGTTCAGATGGGAAAAGGTGATGATCGAGAACAACACGTGGGGATCAGTGGTCGAGATAGCATCGGAATGGAGGGGTATGGTCGACCACAGCGAGACTCTGGATGCATCGATATCTTGTAGTGTGCTGGAGCGAGCACCTGTGTTCAGGATGGCTCCCAGAATCTGGAGGCTGTAGGGTGCGTGTGGGGTGAGCAATTTGATGAGCACTTCCAAGGTATTGCGAGAGTTGGTGCTCAGATCAATGCGATCGAGCCGTGATTTCGATGTGCTCATCGCAATATGCTCGACGAGAAGCCTATACCGTGACTGTTGTCGGAATATCCAAACGGTGTGTGGTATGATTAGTACAGCCACTGTATTACACAATCACATACTAGTATAAGTTCGAGCCTTCGTACCGTACTTACTTTAGTGACTACTTACCAGAGTATTATACAGTTCTACGCTCATCAATGCATATTCCTATTATCAATATATTTCCATTAATTGTAACGGAACATTAAACAGAGCGTAAACAACGTATTTTTAGGCAAGGTCATGCCCACGCAAAGTATGTATCAAAACACGCTTGCTTACCGCGCGCTTGTACGGGTTCAGGCCCAAGTGCACCAGGCCTTGGTGCTGTGCCATCCACAATCCCTAACAGCAAATATGACCAACAGAAATATTGGAATAATAGAATGCTAAGATAACGTGAGTCTAAATCATCGATGGGGACCAGGTGTGGCGTGAGTTTGTGAAGACGGCGAAAAGCATTAACGGGCCGTTGGAATGGTAGTAAAGCTGAAGGCATTCTCGTTTGTGTCCCGGTCACGGATTTTTTTCCTCGCATTGAGCCTGTTCGAAAATCTAAATCCAGGCTTTGGGTATGAGGAGAGTGCCATGGAACTTACACAGCCAACATGGAGTTCACATAGCCTACACACAGTCAAGAGTCAGCATCGATCATCTGTCGTTGGAAAGATGATACTTGCTCCGGCCAACCACGAAGCCCGCTCCAGCCATCAAATAGTTGTTGCCTTGAGCTAGAAACTTTGCTCGCTCAAGTCAGCAACAGCGCAACGCACCGACTCTAAACATACCATAATACCAACGACAGTTGATACCCCACTGAACAAAACGTGATAATTAAAGGCGCGGAGAGATAAATTGGCTGCTTACCAAGTAAACGCACCCGTATTTATGCAAACAACCGCCAGATCCTGAATTACGCTGCGTTGCCTGCGAAAGCCGGATTTCCACATATATTTGAAGACGGCAGCCGTGATAAGAACGTCACATGCAGTGCTCATGCAAGCAAAGGGCAGTATCAGCTGTGAATACGATTGGACAATGCGAAGAAATCAGTGAAGATCTCAACACAACACGCACATCTCACCGGACCCGTGAACGTGTAATCGATGGTTCGAACCCGATGGCTACAAAGGGGTTGTTTCAAATTTCGTCCACATGAAGAAAAGAGTACACAAACACGTCAACGTTGTACACTGGGGTGGCACGCGTTTAGTCATTCTCAAGTCAGTCCATCGAAGTAGTACGTACCTGTCCCTAAAACTGGTGAAGTTGGCAAGTCAGAAAGGGCTTATTGTTATACTAGTGATATATGATTTACCATATTCCGAAAGTGCTGTGACAAACTACAGGAAAGCAACATGAGATCCCGAAACACATATCCTGAGAGTCGGGACTGACAATAGCGAGAGTGATTGCCTTGTTCTTGCCGCTAACTGTGGAACATCACTATGCGCAAAGCGGCGAATCAATAGCAACGACTCACTCGTCCATATCCGAGCGCAGTAAAACCTGAGGGGCAATTTTAGTACGTTGTACAACACAGAGAGTTCCTTGTGAGACAAACCATTGCACGATACAGCAGATGTTATACTGATAAGCTGCTGGTGAGTACAAAACAAATAGCCTCGCAGGGGATCTCACGTTGAGCAATGCCACAATCTCCGGTGGAGAATACGAATAAGTACCGGAGGACGTGTCATCAACTATTAGTCACTTACATACGCACCCCTGTAAGTCGCATTAATGTAGGCCAGTTGCATCTCGGATGATCTAGGGCTTACCACACCACTTCATGTCTGCAATTCCATGTGTAGCTTTGATGGCATGACACGAGCATCGCCCAAATGAATTGAGTACTTCCAATCATATGAACAGTGTCTGCTAAGCTGGGATGGGCACTGTGATGATGCAAGAGAGAATATGGTGACACGGAGGCTTACAACACCACAATCACCTAAGGTAAACACGTAAGACGTATGCGGTGAAGAAAAACTTGCCTGTACATACCAATGTTTTGATGTGCCAAGGATCATTTGGAAACCAGTATGCGTAGCAAGCCGACTGGCCTAATGTAGCACCGTACATGCTGCTGAAAGTATCAGATTCTGGGGAGGGGAATGAGGTCGAGTGAACCTACAAAATAGAAACCGTGTACCCTGCTCAAATCGGTGAGTGTCCAAACCTATCGTGGATCTCCAGTGATTTCTTTACCGATTAGCTCTGGGGCCCATGGCACACTCTCATGACCACCAGGCATGGCTAGCTCTGTTGCGGAGTCGTCCTCGCAAGAATATCATACTGTAACCTATAAGTACTAGCGCTGGCAGTGTCCGAATGTCGGAGCGAGTCCAGGGACATGAAATACAAATTAGGGTGGCTGGCGTTAATTTGACGTTCTGACACGATTGGCGGCGGCGGAGTCACGCTGAAGAAAGTCTCGACCAAATGCTAAGTAACACGACGAGTATGAATCCAAACGGAACGATCCGGACCCTCTGATCGGGGTCGAGAAAAGTCGACAAGTCGACAACTCAACCGCAACACACCTTATGTATACACAAGGAGTCAAGCTAGTCAGCCCAGTGATAAGTTCGCTCGGGTAGAACTTGCCAAGATCTAAAAATATTTTGTGACAAGTTCGCTAATAGGAGTTCGCTATTAATAGGAGTTTGAATATGTATGGATAAATTGCATTTTCGACTAAATGTTATCCTGCCAGCGTTATCTCTGTATGTGAGAGGAGGGTATATACATACATTGTCTTGCTGGGGCATTCCAACGATGATCGTGCACTTCCCAACGCTCGAAATGTGACAGTGAATACTTGGCATGTGTCCGAAATCAGCACTCGAGCAGAGTTGAGCAACGAGAGCGACCGGTGACCACACTTGAATCCACCGACAGTAACATGTCGGACGTGGCGTAACTTACGAGCTTAAATGCCTCGAGGCAGAACTCAGTTCCACTTACCTGTGCTAATCAACTAAACCTCAAGTCAAGCGAATATTTCTGCGTTCCCCCTTCGACCTAAAGATCGCAGATATTCAGCCCAGTTTTCTATACTGATAACCATTTTGTGATGCAACGGGTAATAAAGAAAGGCACTGACGCATTCTCAGCAGAAATCAACTTCGTTAAGTCTGGTTTGACCTCTTGGTTGTGCCACAGCTCTTCTCTAGTTCTTCCTCTTCCTTTCTCAAACGTGCAGTAGCGGCCTCCAATGCTCGATGTCGTCTCTCCTGCGCTGAATCGCCCAAAGGTGTTACATTTCCTCCCAGGACATGAACTAATGCTTCGGCTTCTTCGTTTGAGGAAGGCTCGTAAGCGCCTCTCAAATCCGATAGATAGTGTGTTCCACGTTTTTCCGCAGCTTCGAACTCGGCCACTTCCCTGTTGAGCTGCGAGTTGAGTTCCTTAAACTAGAGTATGTCGTGCCAGACAGAAATCAATTCCGGTAGCGATAGAGAAAAGTCGGGATATCTCACATTATTATCATGGTCACCCCATACGTTGTGCGTTAGCTCGTGACAGAGCACGCGACGGACTTCTAGATATGGCCTGAAGCCATCATATGCGTCTGTACGTATGCGCAGTTTGATGGCCTGGCCCGCGCCGACATTGAGTCCTAATAGGTGAGGTTGCTCGTGAGGTGCGAGCTCAGTCAACACACCAACAGAAAATTTATGTTTCTGCATGACGTGTCGAATCGCTGGATCGTTTGACAGCTTGGTTAATCGTTCGAGTACTGTTTCCGGCTTTGGTAAGTGATTCAGTGGTTCGATCTTGTGGAAGACATATGTCGTCGATGCGGCGACGGTGGAAGATGCGGTCGAGCGGACCTACAATCGAGATCGAATCAGCGAATTTTTGGTGCACATGGAATACACGCACCTTGACTTGCGGTTTAAGAGCTCGTTCACGCAAGATCTTCTCCTTTCGTTGGTGTTCCGACTCGGTCGCATTAAGAGAATCTATTTCGTGGGGGGTTGACCCGAGCATCTGGACCTTTATCCCATCTCTGAAACCGATCTGGGCTAATGTGAGATTATCCGCATGCTGAACCTTCCTCCCTTGAAACAAGAGTTTCTGAAGGGGCGGAGGTACCGACGTTAATTTTTCCAGCTGGGCTTCTAGGCGTGTTAGAGGTGCATCGGGTGGCAATGATACCTCGTGCGTTGTACCGCGAAAACTGATTGAAAGAGAAATGTTTTCTGGAGTCTCTGAAGTCATGGACGAGGTTGATCGAATGGTCACCCGTTGCTCGCCTGTACTAAGCACAGGGGCGCTGAGCTGAGTAAGCGATCATGCTGACGCGTCACTTCCTTCCATACATGGAATTGGTCCAGTGCACAGCGGCGCAACTTTGTCTCTTCATTCTACCCAAGTATGCAGGCTCTCAGTCCAGCTGAAGTACAGGATATCATCTTGAATGTCACTGCTCAGTCACTTTCCAGCCGCGTATACCCCGAGATAGCTCCTAGTATGGAGAAACGCATATTGATCTTCTCAGACGTGATGAATTCGGCGAAATGGAATTTGTCAGCGACATCGCGAAGTGAGTGCTCCGTACTCGAGAAGGTTGGACAGGATTTAATCGTTATGCGGTATAGGTTGCAGGTGCAGTTCAATCATCTTGACGGGACCTATTTCAGCGGAATTGATCAAGATTTGGGTGAACGATAATTAAGGTACGCGCTCTCGTTTGACCATGATCTTGATGTGTTTGCTGCCATCCTGCGAGAGGAAGCCGTGGATCTCGAAACGGACGGATACGATCCGGAATTCGAACCTTTCGGGCGTCTTCAGAAACTTCTCGGTCAATGCAAGAGTGCGAAGGTTTCCCAAGTCCGTGTCTTGATGCATCCCCCTTGTTTGAGGAGCGGTCATGAGTCAAACTATGGAAACTTACGAGCGGTTGGACGTTATCCAGGACTCGACAGCATTGAAGGCACACCTTGTAGGTCAGCTGAAGTCTCTGAGCAATGCCGTCCCAGAGCTCGTCAACTTTGGTATCTCCGTAAGCCTGATTCCACTCCACGCCGTCAGGAGAACGCAACAGTGACCGCTCATCTATCGTCCCACAGCTTGCTCAACAAGTCATTCCTCACCTCAGCGATGCTCGATGTGCCAAGTCCTCGTTCCAGCTTGGCATGGTACTCTCGTTTGCCAACCAAACAGCCATGTCGACGGTTGCAAAAGACCTCACATCTGGGTGCATCTTTCTGCGAGGCAGTCGGCGAAGCCATCGCATAGCTTGTGGGGGAGTGTAATACACTGTTGCCGATCGCACTCGAACCAGAGATCGTCGTCAAGAGTAGGCCACCCTCTTCCGTGCTGTCGACCGTTCATGACTGTGGTCACGTTTGACAGTCACTGGCACACCGCCCTGGATCATGCGCGTGGACAAGATCCCAGCAAGCACGGAGTTCAATGTCGAGGCGGAGCGCAAAGTGGCACAGTTACAAGGCGAGACTCGAGGTCTCGTTCGCAGTCTCCAGTCGAGAGATCAGACAATCCAAGAGTCGACGGTGAAAATCGAACTCATGGAACGCCGCATGGAAGCAAGCATAAAGCAGACGGATACAATCGTTGAGCTTGAGAGCGAGCTCTGGAAAGCGAGGACACAGGAACGAGCGTATGGGGAGGCAATAGAGCAGCTGCAGGCCGACTTGGATGCGCTCGAGCAGGATAACGTGACGCTCAAGACTATAGCTCCACCACAGAGACAAGGTACGAGACTTGCTGCGTCAGTTGTGCCAGGCCGCTTAATGTTTTCATGTGATAGCTGCCGGGGATCAACCTGCCGAGTCGGATAATACCCCTTTGAAGTCTCTCACTTGCTCGAACAGGTGCGTCATAATGTCATTCACTCGCAGATCGAGGCCCTGCGTGGAACGGCGAGCTTCCTACGGACGGAGAGTTCGTATCTCAAAAGCCAAGCCCTGTCGAAGTAGATCCAAGCCCTGCCACCTCTTCTAGAACCGGTCCGCCTACCACCACGCCAAGGTCCTCTGGACCCATGGACGCTCTCCGAATCCGACGACTCCGAGTCAGAACTTGCGTCTCTGCCGCTCTTCGTGCTCTTGCTTGTCACGGAAACGAAAATGCAGTACCGGGACATCATCGGGTTCTCTTCGTTGCCTTGCGTCGTGGACTTGTCCGCCTTGCACGCGAAACGCACCGAAAGTGAGGGCAAGACGACGCGAGGGTGGATGCGGCACAAGGACATGCCACCACAACAGGTGTTGGAGCGCAAGATGGAGGGTCAGCGGCTGCGTAGATGGGTAAGAGAACTGATGGATCGTTCCAGCGCGCTGTGATCATGATGGGTTTGGGAATACGGCATAGTGTATGTACCCGTTCGACGCCAGGCCTGTCAACCATCGAGGACTCGATTATGATGCCGTATACTTGAACCGTCGCTCTAGCAAACGATCAATCCTATTTGCCACGATTTTCACAGATCGAGAGATTGGGCGTCAAAAAATACACATGGATTGATCATCAAACTCGGGCTACACAACTACTACATTTACCATACTAACCTCTGCCTCTTAGGACAAGTCCATGGCTTCCTCACCATCCTGTAACACTCCTGATTCCGCCCCAGTGCTAGCCGCCTGATATAGAAAGCATGTGATCAGGAAAACTCCTCTGGATATATGCAGTTAATGACTTGCAGTGAACTTGAAGTCCTTCGATATTCCCCTCTCAGGACAAATAGCGACGTGTCCGACTGACAAGTGGTACCTTTGAACTGAATTTACATCCTTGGTTTGACTCCTCGTTCCCACATCGCCATACTGCAATTTCTCGGCATAATCATTTGCAATGTTCTTGATCCTGTCTTCATCACGACCAATGAATAGTAACTCCCATTTCAGGCCCCTCAAGATCTTGCTTGAACCCTTCCATACCTTATCCACACCTCCTATAGGATTGGTGCGGGTCCTCTTGAGTGTCATCTGCAAAAGAAGGACACGATCTTTGGTGACCAAGGCACCATCGATCCCCTCAAAATTATTCTGCTGGGGGCGCCAGTAGAAGGGGGGGTCACTAAGCAAATCATCGACGTTGGTACGTAGTTCGGATCGGAGGGGGGTGAACATCTCGGGGTGCTCAGAGCCTTCTTTATGCCAGTGAATCGATAGAGGTTTGCCGCCCTGATTCAAGAAATAACAATGCATTAGTTTTTTGAATAGCCACCCTGCTGCCCCACGGGTTTCAGGGTGCGCAGACATGACGTTGAAAAGTCGATTTCGCTCGGTCACTGCCTGTAATAGGATCGCGTCGCCTAAAATGTCGGCGATCCAAGTGGTAGGAACCAACGCGGTGAAAAGATCGTGACATATAATGTCATTCTCCGTCTGAGGTCTTGTGAAGAAAATGCTGCCTGGGAAATGTGGGTTATTGCACTGCCTGATTGCTTGTAAAGCTGAGCCGAGGTCTCTGACAGCCTCATCGGCATGACTCCGAGTGCACTGTTGAAGCCATTTCTCGTAGCGTGGATCTCTACAGAGTTGCATTAACGTGCGAGGAACGCATCCCCATTTGTCCGCGAAGGCTTTGATTTTCTCGGCGTCGTGCCCGAAAATGCGACTAAGGGCGCTGATTGGTCAGTTAACTGTGTGGCAGCGAACAAGGACACGGCGTGACGTACGCGAGATCCTTGATCTCTTCGTCGGACGGGAGGTCCATGAAATATAGATTGATTTCCAGTTCTTTTGTCCAGATGTTCCAGCGTGACTCAGCAGGGAAAGTTGTCTGTAACACCCGAACGCCAGCAGTGTCTGTGAAAGCAGCAGTGGGGATCTTGACACGCTTATTGGAGTCGGAGAGTGCCCATATACCTGGACGGGCTTGCAAGGGGTATGGATCTGAATCCTTGTGGGCGGTGACGCCGTTTACAGAAAATAGTACATATGCATCAATGGACTCATTCAAGTTGAGTTGAACAGCTACTGGTTGCTGCTGGCGAAGCCGTTCTACGACAGCATATGCAATAAACATTGATTTTCCTGTGGCTTATGATCAGCAATCCGGCATCGAAGTATATCAACTGTGATACCAATGCCAGGTTGTCCAGTGATACAGACACCCCTCCAGTAGCGAGTGTCCTGCTTGTTGAACTCGTTCATTGCGTTGCGATATTCCTGGAATACTAAGAGCTTGGCCGTCTCCAGTAAGGGCATGCAAAAAGATTGCAGCGCTTCGAGATGAATCCCGAAGTCAAGATATTCCACATAGGGGGATGAAGGTGGCGGAAGGTTCTGCTTGAACATGGAATTGTTGCCCCAAACAGCCTTCCTAAAGGCTTCCAGTAACTTAAGTTTGCGCTTTGTTGGATTAGACATGGTGAAGTCTAAGAGGGAGGCTCGTCCCCAGGTTCACGGTCATTCCAAGGGGTTCGGCAACGACCGAGACTGGCAGCGGGCCCTTCGCCATGCCCAGGGTTCCCACGCAACGATCCTAAACGTTTGGACCGTTTCGGTCAATTGGTTTCGGTCCCACGTGATCAGTGGCAGGACGCTGACGGCGAGGGCAAGAACGAGGACGAGGGAGGGCGAGGCGAGGACAGGGCAAGGACGAAGACGAGGGCAAAGACGAGGCGATTGCGACAGCATGGAGGAGGCGAGGGTGCTGAGATGGTGCGTCTGGACGATACTCATCGTCGTCCGTCGGGCGAGGACGAGGCGACGGTGACAGTGAAGATGAGGCGAGGGCGCTGAGATGGTGTCTGGACGACACTCATCGTCGTCCGTCAGGCGAGGACGAGGACGCGATGGCATTGAAACAAGGACGAGGGTGAGGCGAGATGAGGTCAGGGGGAGACGAGGGCGAGGGCATGCAGGAGCGATAGCACAACGCGCACAATTGTACGCATTGTGTGGTCGCTGGGACGAGGGTGGGGTGGGGGTGAGTGCGAGTGCATACGGGTACGTACCCGTGTTCATGCCTAGTGCACACCCCGACTCGAAACGAGTCGAAATGAAGATGCTAGCTGAAGAAGAGGGGAGTCAGCAAGAACGGCGCAAACGCATGACGAGCGACGTACCTAGGCCATCCAGACCACCTAGCAAGCATCCCAGGCGAGTCGCAACCTATCAAGCCAGTAGACCTACCACGTCGTCGAGGACGAATCAAAACACGAGCTAGAAGAGTCAATCGAATACGCATATATGCACCTATTTGCTACGGGGGTGAGATCTGTGCGAGGCAAACTTGAAACAACCATCTCGAGGTATCAGGCCGATCGTCTGCCCCAGACCACACCGCTGCTCATTTGGGAGGCATACTGTAGAACAAGGGGCACAATTTGGAAAGAAGCAATGTTCGACGGTACCAAAACCCATAATATCTCGACAGTACCACCAGACGGGAGAGACATGCTGGTAAGGGGCAACTTTCATCCCATCGCATTTCATGAATGTGACCATTCAGGTTTGCGCTTTTCAGCAAAGGCGGTCATACCTGGAGAGATCCGTCAGGGTACCATCCACATGATACAAGCGCCTCCCAAAAACCCACCTTCTTTCTGATCCTTGGTCGCGAACAAAGAGTGGAACAACCTGCGTTCGAACCTTAACCCTTCCACAAGCGATAGTTCGAGTGCCGCATTGACCGCCTCCTTTCCAGCGGCCACTGCCACACGCCCCTTGTCGGCGATACTCTCAGCCATATTAACTGCGGCACCGACGACACCAATATCCTCGCGTACGACTCTGCTGACGAGTCCCCATTTCTCGGCCTCGTCCGCGCCGATCATGCGGCCCGTAAGGACTAATTCCATCGTGCGGGATTTACCGATCAGACGTGCGAGACGCTGGGTTCCGCCACCGCCAGGAATGACGCCTAAGTTGATCTCGGGTTGCCCAAGCTGCGCGGAAGGCGATGCGAGGAGGATGTCGGCTTGAAGTGCCAGCTCAAGACCTCCACCCAGCTTATGCATGTCAACGCGAGATGGTTGCCGGGAGAAACGTAAGCACATACCGCGTAGCCGCTGACTGCGGCGATGACGGGCTTGTTGAGTTTGGAGATGACCTCCCAGTTGGCGAGGAAGTTGGACGTGTAAGCTTCGGCGACTGGAAAGGGGCTGGTGAGAGCGTGCCGCAGAGACTGGGTAGAAACTGGTCGTTACATGTCTTGTCTTTCATTTCCTTGATGTCAGCTCCAGCTGGAGATGATTTCGAGCAGGTTCAGGCATCCGACAGCGCAGTTGGTTGGAACGCATCACGTACCCGCGAACGCCCTATCTGAACCTGTGAGCACCATTGCGCCAACACTGGCATCATTATCTGCCTCTTTCAGTGCACTGGCGATATCTCTAAAGTGGGCAGCGTTGAGGGCGTTTAGGGCCTTCGGTCTGTTGAGGGTGATGACAGCCACCCCAGGCTGTGGTCGTGATACCAGCACGTTCTCATAGCGCGCAGGCAATGATATCGAGAAGAACCGGGAAGCAGGCGCACGTCGCGCCGCATGAATGGCATGACGAGGCGCGGTAGTGAAAGCCATGATTAAGTAGGACAACTAGACAAGTGAGTGGGTGACACTGTAGCAAGCTCCGTCCGACTCTCACCGTTACCTCTCACGTCCTTGCCGAGCACTGGGTCAGTGATAATCGATCATCCTTCTTTTGCAACATCCATCTATCCGTCTTAACCTACGAGACGCCCATTCTCCGAGATAACCCAGCACTGGATGAAGCCAAGGCGGTGGGTCGAAGAAAAGGCACAGTCGAATCGCGTCATCGAAAATTGGGTTAAAGTTGCGGCACTCGTTTCGTTTCAACTATATCTCACCCTGACTTTGCCCTGGCTATCACTCGACGTCCGAGTCTGTTTCAAGTACTTAGATTAGCGAACCAATGTTTAAAGTTTGCCAGGTCTCCGACAGCAGAACGACCATGGTGTTGATACTGGACAGAAGTTTACATCAATAATTTGCCCCTGCACGCTGCCGAAAAAGGTACATACAGTAGGTCGCTCATGCTGGCGACCCGTGAAACGCGTGTTGCCTTGACGCGTCGACGCTGTGGTCGATGCGGTCGTCGAGCAAGCTCCCCCTTCGTAATATAATATTGTCCCTCTCACTAAACATTCGCTGTCTACGCCGGAACAAGAGCCAGGACCTCTGGGTTCCGCCCGCACGCTCAAAATCAAACCACCTCGTCCGCGAGGCAAATGCCGTTCGCCCTGGATATCCATCCAAGGCTTCGACGAAGGGGTGCGACATCCATCAGGTGCGTGTCGACGCCTGCTAAGCCCTCTTAGTCCCTTCCGTTAGTCTATTAATTTACTACCTTATCGA
This sequence comes from Boletus sp. MG55, assembly GCA_003313885.1. NCBI lineage: Eukaryota > Fungi > Basidiomycota > Agaricomycetes > Boletales > Boletaceae > Boletus > Boletus sp. MG55. The sequence goes on along the minus strand of QGOI01001989.1, from coordinate 11,399 downwards.
GCGAAAACGTGCCCTATGCATAACTGCCATGAGTAATCCAGTCATGAGCCGTCAAGTGAGCCGTGATTATCCATTGCCGATATATCCATCCCCCGCCGGGCATATCTCGCCCGCGCGGGGACGTGTCAAGGCGCTGCATGTGATGTTCCCCGCTGCCCGCTAGTTCCTCATCTCCGCAGCCCATTGGCACTGCTCCCCTGAAGGCTAGTTCCGCTTCACCAGAGTCTTGGACTATTAATTGTACATAGCCACCGTATCTCTAGGCGCGATTACGTCAGCACCCCGCCAACAACGGACGGTTTCAGCTGATTTCGAAAGAGATAATATTGCGGTTTGCGGAACATTGCAATGACGAGCGGACTACGATTTTGACTCCCTACATGTGATGCAGTGACTCTTGTAACTTGGCTGACGACAGAACGGTGCTCGCTTAACCACCGGATGAACCCGTGCTCACGCCCAAGTTAGCGACTGGGTCTCCTCCGAATTGCACCGATTCGGGAAGCATTTCGCCTCCCTCTTGTGTGCCATCAGATCGCTCTCCTCTCACCTGCACAATGACCCCCAACTGTTGCGGGCATGTAACGCGACCAGCCTCCCCGGCCGAGGGCGTCGTTTTGCGCGTCATGAAAGCATCTGACCTCCCTCAAGTACGCGCTCTGCACGTCAGTACCTGCTATTGTCTCCGCACACCTTTCTCTCACCAATACATATAGCGTAACCTCCTACCTGTCTCCTATCCGGCAGCATTCTTCGTCCAACTTCTTGTTAACCCAAGACAACTCTGCCTAGTCGCGACGGAACACGGCAATATCATTGGCTTTGCATCAGCAGCCACGGGTCTCTCATCACGGAGCTCAGCTGGAGGATGCATAGGGGATGTCCGTACCGATCGGGACTACTCAGAATCATGTTCCGACATTCCCCGGTCCCATATCACCCTTCTCACGCTCGGCGTTCTGCCGGCGTATCAACGTAGAGGGATCGGGCGGTCGCTGGTGCACGGGGTCGTCCAGCGTCTGCAAGCCTCGTGCACATGCGTCGCAGCTGCACAGCCGCATCATCCCACGTCCGATTGCACCCTCGATCAAGACAGCAAGATTTCCGTACTCGTTCAAGTGCAGGTCGCCCAATCCAATTCTTCAGGCAAGTGTTTTTACGCGCACCTCGGAATGATGGATCAGCGGGGCTCTAATGAGCCACGGCTTCATCTTGGACTCGGACCACGAATGTCCGTCATGGCGGGGGTGTTGTGTGTATAGGCGGTTGGAATGTGGCTTATCCATCACAAGGAAAAAGCCCAGCTTCGCAATCGTTGCCACTGATCATGTGAGCGTAGTTATGGTCCGAAAGGCATGATATTCCGCGTACCTGTGTCAATAAATATAAAACATGATCGAGACGGGTGTTTGCTTACCAATAGTCTCGTAGGACTGTCTAGGGCGAGGAAGTTGGCATATTCCGTGACCAGTTGACTCCTGATATCCGCCAGTTCATTAGCCTATCGAGACACCACTGATCAATTTATCGTGCAAGTATATAATGGGCTACATATATGCCTGAGGTAAATACACCTTGGCGGAGAGGAGCTACTACTACCGATATCGATAGGCGGTATCGAGTCCTCGGAGAATAGATAAGTACATTAGGACAAACAGATAAGTACAAATGAATGTAATGAGGCGTAGTCCCCGCGCGCTCGATCTTTGCCTTACTCGGGACCGCCCATGCCGGCCAAATCATCATTCACTAGATCATAGAGATAGTAGCGCTCTGTCACAATAACTGGTCCGGAGGAATGAACCTTTATCGGCGACTACGTATTACTGTAACACGCTGTGCAGACAGTGTATACTGCGTTGCTACCTAGAGGGGACTGAAACTGCAGTCCGGATATTTTCCTCCCCCTCAGGAACGTACTATCTGTCAAACTTGTGCCAGTGTGTGCTCACGAGTATGCATGCATGAAATTTGTCACATTTACGACAGGTCGACAATGACCCCGAGCTGGTAACTAGTTAATTAGCACAGGTACGTTATTATCTGAATCTGTAGCTCTTAACTACCCACTTCTACACGTACCTTCATTTTAATTCCATCGGACTGGGCTCGGACCCGGACATGGAGCAGGTACAGTCAGATGAGTCGGATGGCAGACGTCCACCGGACCACGTAGACTTATCGGAGTAAGCGAGATACACCCAAGAACCGGGTATCTCGGGAAGCGAAGAATGACCTAAGAGCGTCACTCGGGGTCCATGGAGATACTGGCTCATATCCATGATTGAAACTCGACCCCGAGGTGTAGCAGGATGACATCAATGGCTTGTTTCTATCGCACGCCGGCCTGGATTGCCGTGAGCAGTTTTGACAGGGTCCGTCAGTGATCGACAAGCGCCGCTGGGCAACTCGACATCCGAGCCACCACTATGCTAGTTCGCCCGTACCTCTTAGACCCCACTGCCATTCCATCCTTTGCTTACTAGTAGGTTGATTTTGTCCCCCCTCCCACCCCGGGTCATGTCCGTACCGTCAATCATTTTGGGCCAGGTGTTCACCCGCAAGTGAGTGTTTATACAACATCATCACTTCACTTGTGTAATTCCAATTGTAAAGGCTATTTGCTTTTGCAGGATTCACTTTACTTTTGTATGATTATCTCCTTACTTTTTCGCTCGAGGTGTGTATCATCCGATGCCCGCGATCTAGCTTGCTCGAACGGAGACGCTTTATCAACAGGTAGCTCATGTTTGGAATGCTCCATGGACAGCCGTCAAAGCGCTCTTTCTCATCAACCGATATGCAAATTTGGTCGGACAGACATTCATAGTGCTGGAAGAGACAGGCTATCTGAGCCAAGGCTCCCAACGAGTATGTCTCTTGTGTTTCTGTGTCACCTGTCGAGCTCAGTCGTACGTCAGTTTTGTGCAGCCTTCCAGCTATACCTCCCATTCTTTGCAGTCTTTTCTGGAGAATCGATCCGTTGTAAGTACACTAGTCACACTCTGAAATCTCCGTTTTCCTGATGACCAAGCATAGTCTTGGTTGTGATGCGTGCTTGTGCAATTCGGGGATGCAAGCACCGCATTGCAATCATATTCAATACCATCTATGTACTTTACGGTATCGCCGTCCTCGTGGTCTCGGTCTACTTGTTAAATGCTCATTGTGAGTGTCGTCTCTTGAAATACTACCGATATATCACGTCCTTTTTGGCAGCTGTACACTTCGAATACCTGAATGAAATTGGTATATGCTTTGCCCCGGTGGGCCGTATGTCACCTATTTTTCTTTTTTGTTCTTGATCTCATCTCGAGACTTTGTAGCCGATGTTGTGAGTTTCATTTCCCTGAAGGGCATGTCGAAGATTGCTAGAACATCGCATTCCTCAGTGGACCCTCTGGCTAGTATCGTGAGTGAATCACAGTCGGACGCACCAGGCTCAGTTCTCATTCACGGAACAGAATATGTCTAGACAGCTTTGTGTTTGCAATCGTATCTTCCAGCCTATGTCAGTTGAGCAAGGGGTCCCGTGGGATGTACCATTCGCGGTTAACTCGTCGTCTCGCACAAGATGGTGAGCACATGTGCGATCCTTTTTATCGTGTTGCGCTCTTCTGACCGAACGTTTAGCTGTGTTGTTTTACTGCGTATGCACTCCCAGAGATTGTCTCTGAGACGTCCATCTAACGAGCTATACAGGCAGCTTTGTTTAATTCCCTGTTCGGTATCGCATGCTGGTACGTCGTTTGCTTGACTTGGGCCCATCGTCTGTTTTTCACTCGAGATAACTACCAGGACTGCCTATCAGCAGGTAAGGATTACGTGACACACCGATCGATGCCTCGTAGTAGACTGACGATACCTCCGAACAAGGATCCAAGAAATCTCATCCAGACAGTGTGAGCTCGGTGACGACGCTCATTCTGGCCTGACTCTTTATTGACGCGCACCGCAGGATTTCGTTTCCACTCCTCTCCGTCGTCGGACAACGGGTCGTGCTCAACCTTCGAAGGCTCCGAACGCGACCAGACTCGACGCGCGATCTCAGTCGGGAGGTGAACAGACAAATGGCAGCGATCGGCGAAGAGTTGTCGTCGTCCCCTCCCTCCGAGGAATTCGAGTTGGACGACCTCGGGAGGGACCAAGTGGAGGGATGTTTGGACGGGCTCGATTCTTCACCTGGAAGCCGATCAGAGGGAACACAGGCTCTCTCCCTGGCAGGGCATGCCAACCAGAGTGGGGGGGTTACTGACGGCCCAAATTATCTGCTGGCCGCGAGTCGACGTTCGACACATGTATAGCAGTGCGCCGTGCTAACGATCTAGTAATTTATAGGCTTGTACTTACCCGTCATCATAATTGGACTATTCTAAATAGATGTCGTCCTGCCCACTGAGGAGTGTCACATTCCCTTCGCCCTTGTATGCCAGAGCCACAAATTCCACGTCACCACCGCCCCTCTGCAGTTCTATTCACGTTCACGATGAGCTGCTTGCGACGTTCCACACGTACAGCAGCGCGCCATGTTTATAAGCTAGTGTTTGTGCATAAGCCTGTACCTACTCGTCGTAAATAGACCATAGATCTCATCCCGCTGGCGCCACGAGCTCCACGTCACCACCCCCCTCTGCGGTGACATCCATGTTCGCCGGTTCCGGCACGTCCGACTCTCCAACCGCATTCTCTGGCTGCACCTCTGTCGCGTCCGTCGCCATCACGCTCGGCTCTGTGACTATTCCCTCCATCTCCGTTTCCATCGCATCAGGTTCGGCAGCCACGTCAGCCTCGGTCTCCATCTCTGCGATCGCGCGTCTGTGGGGGATGAACGACCGTCAACGACAAACCAGGCAAAAACTCGAGGTCACGCACGCAAAGGCGTCCCGACAGTCCTTTCGAATGCTCGCCGTCTTCCACCGTTGCCTTCGTGACGTCGGCGCGAGCAGTTCGGCGTCCAAATCTGGTCACAGGGGGGGATCCAAACGATCAGATCGCCCGCAACGTTCGAATGCACCCGCTCACCATTGTCTTCGCCGAGCAGCAGGAGCCGACTCGTACCGATCCATTGCCTTTTCGGGCGTGATAAGTTGAGCTAGGGTCGACGGGCAACGGACGTATGCGTACCATTGAGAAGCCTTGTCAAAGAATTGAACCAAGTGCACGGGTCCCTCGCCGACTTTACGTGCCATACGTTGTTTCTTCACTGCAGGAGGAATACGTTCGTCGTCTGGTTCATAGACGACCGCTGGCCACCATGGGTAGGTATCTGATAGACGCGTCAGAGTTTATGTAGGGTCGGAGACGGGTTGAACAAACCTGCTTTAGCCCAGACTAGAGGAAGGGGTCGATTAGCATGTGTATCACCATTACCATAACATGAGCACGCCCACCGAGTGTCCCCCCTTCCAGAGTTTTTCCCTCTGGAAGGATAACTTCACCTGGCCCAGCCAGCTGGAGTACTGTGGAAGGACCGGCGATAGGCGGAACAGGCGGGGAAAACATTAAAGCTTGCTGTTCCTTATGACCTGCCTCGTCTCCACCTTCTTCGCTCTCGAGCTCGCTCAGAGAGGACAAGTCGGACTCATGGCCGTCACCCTTGTCCTGGGTGGACGCTTCATGTTGAGGCTGCGATTGGGCCGCCGCTGCAGCCGCCTTTTCTGCCTTGCGACGCGAAGCCTTCTGCCGGCGCGTGACTGGCGTATCAAGCTCTTCGATGATGATCTTGCCATCCACCGCGATAATGTTCGTATATTGATCTCTTGGGATTGCAGCAATGCGCGCTGCCAGGTCAGATTGTGTCTCTTCTTCATACACTTCTGGCGCCGGTACAGATTCGTGCTTAGGCTCAGGTTCGGGGGCAGGTTCGGGGATAGGTTCAGAGACAAGTTCCGGGGCAGGTTCAGGGACGGCTTTAGAGACAATTTCGGGTATAAGTTCGAGGGCAGGAATGGCAGCGGCGGCGGAAGGCTGTGGTTCTAGCTGTTCGATGTTCATCGGAACATCCATTTCTGCCTTTTCTTCTGCGCTCAGACCCGACGGTCCAGCGACTTCCTCTGGAGGGACCGTCCCTTGTATAGTCTGGTTTTCGGACGCAGCCGTACTAATTGTCGAGAGCTTCGACGTTCCGCGCTCTTCTAAAGTGAATGCTAAGCCAGTGACAAGTGGGAGAGTCATTCGACACGCACCCGTTCGCATTCGTTTCTTGGGCGGAGGTAGCAATTGCCTCTCCACAGCTTGTCTCCCTCCTCGTTTTTGTCCATTCGGCAGGATCCAACCAGCATCGAACATCTTGAATGAACTCTGACTGTCCACATCTTCGACCATCGGGGGAACATCTGATTGACCTGTCGTTCGCAACTTGGTAGATTTCCTGGTTGCTTCGCCAGCACCTGCTTCCTGTGCTTCCTGCATCTGCTCGTCAACAACACCGCCTGCAGCTTCTGCCTCGAAAGCGGCTACAGCAGCGAGCGCACGCCGGGTACGAGGAGCACGGAAGCCAGGCGCAACATCGAGGGCACTGGGTTCGGCAACTTTGGGAACTTTCGTGCCCTTCTTTTTGCCTGCTTTTGGCTTTGGAGGTGGTGGTGGCGGAAGGGGTTTGATCCGCCCTAGCTCATAATTGAATAGAGACGTGAGTGGGTCGGTCTCAAGAATGAGGTTGACAGCGTCTTGTATCTGTTCTTGAGAAACGAGGAGCCGCAGCGCTTCCAGGGGCGCTTCAAAGTCACCAATAGCAGCCTCGCCGTGACCTGCATGCGGATGTTGATGTCGTAGCGAGACCAAGTCTTCAAGGATGGGTTGAACGGTGGTTTGCATTCGCTGAGCAGTCTTATAGAAAGCTGTCCCGGGCTTGTTGTATAGAATCGCATTGGACAGCACGAGCTCGACGTCACCCTGAAGACGATGGAGTTACAGATCGATCACCCAGACACGAGTCCTCTCCCTATGACTCACCTTGAAAGACTCGAAATCCCAGTATTCATGTCGGTCCAATTTCGTATCGATGGTGTCCCAGGTCATGGGGTTCTTGACAACCTCGTAGTAGTCGGGTACTTCGGTTTTAGATACCGGATGCTTGAACAGACCGTTTCGGTCGAGGCTATCGATGCGTGAATGACCTGCGCACGTCGTCACTGTCCATTACTTACGCAAGAACCTTCTCGAACGCGAGACGCATAGGCGCCAAGTGAGGGAAGAGGGCGGCGTCCAGTACCTTTTGTATAGCCTCAACTTGCGCCAGCTTCCGACTCTCTCGTTTGCGAGATAGCAAGGCCAGTTCACGAAGCATCTCGAGATCACCTCTGACGTGTTTCAGGTACTGGACACGGCTCAGTCACGCAGCGACGGTCCGTAGACGATACACACCTTGAGTTTCAACGCCTTCTCCTCCTCGCTCAGTAACTTGCCGGCATTCGAAGCAGTCCATGGTTCAAGATGCAGTCTCTTTAACAACGGTGCACCCCGTCTTACTTCACGCTTCAAACTCCAGTACTTACAAACCATTTGAACGAACTCTGATTTCTTCCGCACGTTGATCTTGGTGATGTAGTTGACAATACGATCGACGATGATCTGAGGAACAAGGGGAGGTCCTGTCTTGTATGTCTTGGCGTACGCCCTGGCAGATTTCGACAGCTTGGAACTTGGACTAGATGTAACACTGTCGTGTGCGAGGGCTTTAAGACGTGCCTCTGCCTGTTCTTTCTGCACGCGTTCGTCAATCAGACTGAAGCAAATTGTGCACGTATTCCATACCGGAAGGTGTTTTTCACAATAACAAGTGAGCGTGACAGGCTCCGAACCTTGCGTGCTTTTCATGGGCAATAGAAGCTTCTCCTTCCTTGCACAGGTCGTATGAAACGCAAGGAAACACGACGTCTTGGTGCATTGGATGCAGGCTCCTTCTCGAATGCCGCATATCGAGCATTTCTATATGGACTCGTAAATTTATGGTTTCGCCCACGCATAGAGTCATGCTTCATATGCTCACTAGTTTCCATCGTTGTTTTGGAAGTTTGTCAGAGCCTGTGATGGGTTCCATGAACACCTCGTTGGCTACTCTGGTCTCCGGAATCCATATTGCACATAACAAATGAGCCCAGTCACCGAGGGTGGTCTGTTTGAATGCGCCGCCTTCGTTGGGACAAAATATACATGACTGAAAGGGCATGGACAGATGGCTTAAAGGTCACTTCTTCAAGTCAATGAACGCACTCACCACTGGGTTCTCGGGAGACACGGTACACTTTCGACAGAGCCACTGTCCCTCAGGTATGTAAGGAACGCCATAACAATCTTAACCTTTGAGAACACTCTGCAGAGCGTGGAGGTTACGTACATACCTTGATGTACAGCGAGGTTACATCCATCACAGAACACGATCGCGTTGCTATTCTCTCCTTCCGAGTCATCGCATATAGCACACGTCGAGTCTTCAGAAGGCATGGCATAGTCTGACTTGGGGATGTTCTTGGTCTGTACTCGGTGAGATAGTGACGTGATTCCACCAGAGCACGAGACACAGGACGTACCAAGTCAAAATACTCCTTCTCTAAACGATCCATGATGATTTCAAAGGTCTCGTATGTGACTAGGTTGATCTGCTCCTTCTTTCGCTCGATGTTGATTGCATCCAGCCATTCCTTGTCTACACGCCAGCTTCATATGAGTGAACAGGCCTCCACATGACAAAGGACGTCGGTCTAACCTTGCTCATCCATATCATACTCGACTTGAATGGCTAGATCCTTCTCCAATGGCTCTGCTACACGTACATAAACCGCAAGCCCGCCACGAGGCCACGCTCACCTATATACCGAATGTAATGGTCTGGTTTCTGAAACTCGGAGAAGTCATTGTCTTGTCCGAAGCGTCAACGACAGTCCTGGCGAAGCAGCGTCGAAAACCCACATCCGTATGACCTTGCCTGTTGGTCATGCACGCCGGCGGGTTGTGCAGAATCATCGTCTTGAACCAACACAAAGGAAACCTTGGGAAGTGGAACTTGATCTGCGTGTAACTTAGACCCGCGAGTCATGTCGAGCGGCTAGAGGGGAGCATGCACCGAAAGCACAGGGGAACTTGCAGCAAACGCGACACGGCCGAACACGTTGAAGCCTTCGGCGGGTCACAAGTACCAGATTTGGAATGTCTAGTGTTGACATTTGTTTGTGAAGTGACAGGAATGGATAGCCCCTTTGACCACAGGTTTCCCTCATGCATCATGGACGGACTGGTCACCAACGGTTTGCTGGTAACAAAACCATGTGTGAGATGATGGTTAACTCATATATTGATGATACCAACCGGGTCGACTCTCTTCCTGCAACGATTGCTTTCTCCAGGAGGAAAATACGATGTCACGGCGGGAGTCTTCCGACGAGGCTGTGGAACGAACAACTTGAAATGACGCGACATCTACTAGAGATCGGTGTAATCTCGTTCGTTGAAGGATCATGTCGAACAACGCCCCGGGTTCCCACAACGGGGATATGGTCACGCTTAGATCCTTTCGGACTTTTTCTGAATGCAAAAGTCCAGGGACAAGAATACATGGGGATGGGAATGGTGAGTAAGTGAAACACGGCGACTCTTTGAGAAGACGACCTGGGGTAGAATTTATAATGCCATGTTCCGCCTCGGGACGGAAGTTATAAAAACATGCAGCCAACATGCGCCATTTAGATACCGCTCCGATTCGGATCAGCGCCATCAATATTGAAGCCTATCAGCAACTCGTCAATGTTCTAATGATATCGTCTTTCAGAGCATCCCTATGCACTTTCGTGCCACCGCGCACATCTGCCTTCCTATCAAGCCCCCTCTGCGAATCGGTTATTGCATTCACCTACTCATCGTCCATACATTCTTAATAGCACAAGCAATCATCACTATTGCTATTACATATCATACCGAATCATCCATCCAGTAGCGAACACGCCCCAAATCATCACTCACACGCATGGCTCCAGGACGTAAACGCATAAGCGCGCTTAACACCTAATTCCCCACGCCAGAAACATCGAAACGACCTGCGTCCCGACTCTTGATCGGCGGGGAGAGTAACCAAGATGACCTTTTTCCCGGAGGAAGAAAAAAGTCACGCGATGTTCATAACCCTAGGTCATGATGCTGCGGCATCACCACTAGCAGGGGCCGCCAAACTGGCGACCAGCCTAGACTGGAGTCCTTCATGATCGCACAGCGTCTTGGCAAATGACTGAAAGTCTGCCTTCTGGGCGCGGCCAGGCTGTGTGGGCGAGGCAGGGCGTGGGTAAGAAACTCTGCGCAGGAATGAGCGCTGTGTTGACTGACCTTCAAGGCATAGATGACAACGTCTTCCTTCGATTTTTTTCCGTCTGTCGTCACCGGCTCCATCCAGATTATGCGCAGAATGTTTTCTGCTGCATCAAAGTGGCACCGTACTGTTGACTGCAGCGCAACGTTCATCGATACCTGTCCCAACGGATCGCGGCGGAAGACTGCGAGCGACGAACATATTGTCATGAAGTATGCAGGTAAGAGACGATGTCACAGGAAAGGTGATGCAGCATTTAACGATCGGTGGCGGAGGGTTCGAGGCGGTGGTGACTTACGTAGACGGGTTCGAGAATTGGTTTCAACTTCGGTCCGCTGCAGGTCCTCGTTTCCAATGTTTTGGGGCGTAGACGCTCGAGTAAGAATTTTGACATGCCCGTATATCCCATCGGTGAACTCTTTGCGCCCACGCTTAATGAAGAGCTTTGCACCCTTGAGCTCAGCCTCGGCCGTCTCGTCCTCTTCACCTGTCAAACCTGAGCGGAGGTTTAGCACATACCGCCAAGCAATCATCGTCCGAATAGGTAGAAACCACTTACAGCTGGAAGATTTAGCTGTCGCGGACGAGAGTGCATCATTCGGTGATGACGCAAGGGCATTCGTGGAGCTTGCCTGACCGAACACGTCAGATTCACTTTGGTTATCACGCCTCCATGCAGGGGTACTCTTGATGCTCTGGCCAGAGAGTGCAAAGGGCGAGGCTCCCGAGGCGTTAGTGTACGAAGTAAATGGTGAACTAGAACCAGAGAATGCAGAAAAGGCATTGATGGGCTTCGTTTTGGCTGGAACGGAAGGCTTAGGAGGTGTCACCGGACGTGCCGGTGGAGTTTCAGGCTCATTAGGCGATAGGGTAACTTGGGGAGGTTGTGGAGTGGAGCAACGCCCTGCTTCTACCCCTTTCTCCTCCGGCCGAGACAACGTCTCGGGATGCGCTGGCGGTGTAGGCTTGAGAGGGAGCTATCAGACACGAGTTTCGGATAATGGAAGGGAACCCTACCTCTCGAACGGGCGTAGCATCCGGTTCGATACTGGGAAGGTCGCCTTGAGGAGGGGTGATGTAATCCCGCACAGGCTCTTTTGTC
>QGOI01001986.1:0-14002 GCA_003313885.1 Boletus sp. MG55 | reverse complement strand
TCGTGGTGGCAGCCATCGCACTGCTTCTTTTCCTTTTTCCTTCTCCCTGCATCTACTAGTCATCCATGATCTGGTCGTGCTGATCCTCACTCAGTCCGACGACCCTGCAAACCGCCTCTGCTTCCCTCGCAGCACTCTCGCTCTCTTCACCCACGGTGTCGCAGCGCCTCGTCCTTGGCGGGGCACAGCCTATTCAAGTCCCTCGGACGACGTCGTCCGCCAAGGGCATGTCCGAACCAGAGCCTGGCAGCGTCGACGACAGCCCTTCCCCATCCCATACCCCGCTCGCCTCCAATTCCGTCAACGTCGTCAAGTCGGGACGTAAGCGAGGCACTATATTTACGTGCGAGAGTTGTTCCAAGGTCTGTATCCATTTTCGTCTACCAGACAGCTTGCGTGTGCATGTGATGCCCGCGTGACTCAATTTGATTGGGTACTTTTTTTTTCCAGGTCTACCGACATCCGTCGTGTTTGATCAAACATCGTTGGGAACATACCCCTCAATGGCGGGAAGCGTCCAAGTTTGTGTTGAGTAAACATCAACAGGTGCAGTTGCTCGAGGTGGGTCGTCCCGTTTCTTTTAATTGGACGTGAGGATGTGGCGGTTCGGTTCCCTGTTCCTGTTTTCTCGTCCCTTGGCGCTGTTCTGGTTCTAGACCTCAGCGACGCTAAACTGGATTTGGACCAGGCTGCCGCGATCCTCTCGCATCTCTCGCCCTCGTCGGCCTCCTTGCCGGAAGATCGCTCCTTGTGGCCGTCTTTCCTGTCGGGGGGACTCGTCCCACCGCCTGCCTCGGTGCCGAACAACGATGTGGGACCAACACCGGCGACGACGACCGTCACCTCGCCACTCACATCCGCATCCAGCGTCCACACCTTGTTTCCCATCTCGAGTTCCGTGCCCGCGAGCACGGTGTTGGGTTCCCATCGCGCCGAATCGACCGAGCCTCGGTTACATGACTACACGCTCGGCGTCGGTGGGACCGGCGTCACACAAGTCCGTCCTGGGATGTTGGGCGTGCCGACTGCGATGAATGGGAAGAGTTTTCCGATGCCGGTGATGACAGAGGACGACGCGCTGAATTTGCTTGCGTTGCGTTCAGTGCCATTGTCGTCGTCGTCGTCGCATGCTCACTCGCCGTCGCACTCACATTCACTGTCCTATTCGCGTTGGCATGGACACTCGCATTCCTCGTCGCTCTCAGACGCGCCGTCAAAGGAGAAGGAACGGCGCCGGTCGAACGCTTACGAGTATGGGTTCGTGTCTGGGATCGGGACTGGATCAGAGTTTGGGTTTGGGTATGACCACAAGTCTGGTTCCTTCGGGTATGCTCACACGCCCAACTCGAACGGCGGGTGGTCCCTCCCGCGCTCGTGTGTCCGATCTAAATCGGGGTCGTCGAGGTCCCGGTCTCGATCGCAGTCGGCGTCGGAGAGTAGGAGCGATGACGAGGACGAGGTGGTGTTTGGCACCGATCTGGAGGACGGGAGTGAGGGCGGGATGGACGGGGCAAGGCCGAGACGGGCGGGGGTGTTTGGTTCGCGTATGCGTTTGTGGAAGACAGAGGACGGAGACGAGGACGTGGAAGGTGGGGTAACGCATATCAGCCTGCGCGAAGACGAGCAGGAGGACGCGGAAGACGACAAGGGCGCGAGGAAGGGGGCGGAACAGACGTGGGATGGCATGGAAATGGAGATGGAGATGGACTAGGGGAGGCGCCCGAGCGACCGCTTTCCGACGTCGACGTGCCGGTTTGGCTAGCTTTCGGCTTGAAAGCTGAGTCGACGTCGACCCAGAGCCCAGGTTTGGGGCTACATGTCGAGTTGCGGAGGATGCGCTCGACTCTCTGACTGATACGCGCGCCACCGCCGACGGGTGGACGCGTCAACATTCTATCCTGTCCCGCGGGTACGTCGCCGACCTTTATCCACAGTTCGTACCCCCGAGACACTTGCTTTCGTTCTCTGTTTTGTTTTCGTTCGTCTTGTCTCGTTTTCCGTTCTCTCTCGCTCTGTCCGTGTATGTGTCGACTGTACCATATATATATATTGGAGGAAGGCGGATGTATGTATTTTGTATGTATGTATGTACGACGACGACGTATTTTGGATATTGGACTCGGATTCGTGCATGTATTATTATCCGAGAAGTCACTGGGAACGTTTTGTTCGTTTTGCGCACGCTCGCAGCGAAGTGTGAACGCCGACGTGTTCTCGACCAGTGAATGGCGACGATGACGGGTGTCTGATCGTGCGCACCTTTCATCTGTTGCGGGGTATGACCATCGTGGACAAGGCAAACGAGGCCGAGGCTCAGACACATCCCCGGGTCTGTCGGATGGACGGTGAGGCTCAAAGACATCATACAGCATTCAGAAAGTCGGGGGTTCGTGCATCGTGCATGACCGTAGTACTGCGAACGCCATCCGAGTTGCTAATTTAAAACGGTGCACCAATACATGTGTGTGTCAGAGTCACGCTGCGCGGTGTGGATCCATTGGATACGAGCTATGCGTGTTGGACGGATGACTGGAGAAGAACATGGGTACGCGGGTTTCTGACCCTTTCTTTGCGTCGCATCCCGAGATCGGTCGCCGCTGCTGCTCGGAGCTTGCATCCGCACTTGCAGCGTATGGTCGTGCCAGGAAATTTATCCAAGCACAGGTGGTAGCCTGAAACCTGTAGGTTCCGTCGTCCAGGAATAGAGATCGCACGCTGGTCTCGTCAACGCATAATGCAAATTGCGTCCGAGACTTTCCCGTCAGACTACGGTCGTAATAGACCTCGGAATCATCATCGTCCGTCGTCGAGCTTCGGGTTGGTCAGGGGCGGCTCGACATCTCGGAGTGAGTTCACAAGGTCCATGTCCCAACTGCATGACAAGGGCAACGAACGGCGAAACCCACAATGTCCCAATGGAACGACATGCGAGGGCAGGGTGCGAAACGATGTAGGTCACGGGAGTCGCGGTGGTGAGAGCCAAACAGGGTGATGAACAAGAACAGTCTCGACGAGCTCCTGCTATCCATGTCACGACTGACCGTGAATGCCCGTGAAGTTGCGACACCGCTTCTGTCGGGCTGAGTGACGTTATAACCTGGATTAAATAATCAGAGAGCAGTAGGTAACAGCGAAAACAACGACAGAGCGATACAACAGAACAACGAAAACAAAACGACACAGCAAAACAGCGAGACGGAGAAAACGGACAAGAAAACATCGATATCATAGTAGACCGGTGTGGGAATCCCAAATGTCCAGTACTTGCGTACGGATGTCCTGCGAGGAGGGAATTTTGGGCAATTGAACGGCGATGTCGTAGTCAGCGGCGACCCGCTTGTATCCATTGTGTGACTGTAGTTGAAACAACAGCGCGCTGAATTTCAGCCCGAGGCGGGCAATCAGCCATAGCGCACGGATATAATCGTCCGATGGAAGTGAAGCTACAACGCGCAACAGAACAGGGTCGGCTCAGCGTTCTCGTCAGCATCAAAGTTCGAAAGAATCTCACCAGGTGGATCTAAGAGGTCGCGGATCCACGGATGCACAAGGAGAAGCTTGCGTGGCTCCCGCAGCGGAAGAGAATCCGCGGTCCTGATACTCACGTCACCGAGCAGCGGAACGGAGGCGCGATATACAAAGCATTGGGGACCGTTGGTCACTTGTGTGAGTTTGTGGACAGCAAAAACGATGCATGGAAGATGCAGGCGACGGTTAACGAACGATGCTTTCGGCAAGTTCGTGATCCGTCCATATATCGCTACAGCGGTCTCCCGCGGCAACACGGACCGCAATTCCACAACCCGCGTTCTCAGCTTGTTCTGTTCGCTTGACGATACCATCTGTGGTGATTCCTTGTAGACTGCGATCTCAGCAGGCAAGCAACTGTTGAACCGCGATGGATTCCCTGTCCAGGCGAGTACCGTTACGTCACCCGAACGATGGACGATTTCCTCCAAGAGCCGTCCGAGCGCAGCTTTGCGTTCGCCATATTTTGGTTGAAGGTCACTGGCGAATATTCCAAACAAGGAGTATGCAACATCCTCTTCTACCGTCGCGACGCGTGTCGAAGCTAAGCGTAGCTTCTCACGCACTCCTAAATCGCCCGGATGAAAGGCGGAGAGCGTTTTTGGGGAAACAGAGACAGCAGACGCTAATTCCGCGTTGATGACGGGAGAGTCTCTGTGGTTATGGTGGGGGTCATTGAGGTATAGCTTCCATTCCGAATCATAGAAGCGGATTGCCCTTGGTGCGAGAAGCTCTTGTAGAGTCCAAGCACGCGTCATCCACACGCTATCCCGTAAGTCGCCGGGCTTCGACGGGGATGCTACGCTTGCAAGAAGAGCGAGCGCGAGCGCTGCTTCTTTGTACCATCTGTACATGGACACGATAGCCTCGTTTAACACAGAGGAGTCCTTCCTATTGATACAACACGTATCACTCCACGCCCAGCGATGTCCGGTTTCGCGTACCATCTGGCAGAAGTTGCGGAGCTTGTCGTGGGTAGGCGATGGCTCGAGGTCATTATAGACAGATTTTCCCAACACATCGTGAAATACTGGCTCCCTGCCGGTCTCGTCCCATTTGTGAGAGAACATGACATACTCGAAAAAGGTTTCGACGCGCCGTCGGAAATGATCCAGATCTTGTTCTTCGATGGATGTCAGAATGGTGCTGTAGGTGGGGTCTACTTCGAGTGTAAGGATTCGTAGTGGTCCATGACAAAGGTGGCCCGTTCGTGTGTCAATAAGTACAGGTGGGCGTTGTCTGAGGACGTCGGAGATTATATTTTCTGCGACCATTCTCTGTGAAGGACTAGCGTACAGCTGGTACTGCCCTTTCAGAAGAAGTCAGTCGTCATGTTCAGCATAGCGTAGGAAACGCTTACGATGGGCCTCTGGATTGGAAGAGAGCTGAGTCTTTGAAAGCATGACGTTGAAGGTCTCAATTGCCTCGTCGCCCTCGAATCCCTGTACCTGCGATTCTGAATGGATGTCCGAAATTGTGGACGGTGGAGCGGAAAGTTCATCGTTCTTTGACCGACAATCACAATATATTTCAACGGAGAAAAAGAAAGTACTTACGCTGCTGATATAACACTTTGGAAGAATGTCCGAGAGGTTCCAAACTGACAAGCCACGATTCCGAGAGTTCCGGGAAACGGTCACAAGACTATTGTTGGAAGAAATGGCGATAGGAAGACAGGAAGGAAGGTTGGGTCCAATTTCGGCGAACGTAGCAGCATCCCAAAACCGAACACCATCCTGCCAGGTGCTAGACACTATGAATTTCCCGTTACCTGACAGGGCGCGGAAACCAGGGATTGGCTTGCGAGAGTCTGACCCATGTGATGGATCAATGACTGCGAGCGATTCTTCCAATCCGGCAAGGATTCGCTGTTGGCCATGGACATCGTCTGACCATGAAATGGTTGTCACGCAGGAGTTGAATGGGACCAGGATGCGGGTGAGTTGATCGTCGTGAATATTCAAGATGAAAACGGTCCCGTTCTGGTTCGGAGGAGTGTTGGTACAGCCAGCGAGCTGATCACCGCTGTGGGAGAACTGAATAGACGTGACCTTACTTTTTCCCTGAGGATCGAGGTTGAACGGCCCTGCAAGTCGCTGGCCGCTGGCAATACTCCATACAAAGACCGACCCGTCCGACGCCCCACTGGCGAATGTGGACGAGTCTGTTGACACGGCGAGCGCAGAGACTTTGCGGGCATGGTGATCATTCGTCTCAGTGGTGAGTGTTTGACTCTCGGTATCCAAGATCCTCACTTTCCCATCGCCGCACCCACAGACGATCCATTTTCCATCCTTTGAAACGGTCGCGACGCACGCAGCCATCTTCCACGATCCCACTCTGCAACCATCTCGTATTTGTAGTAGTGTCGCGAGCTCGCACTGGGCAACGTGTACTGCCTGCTTGCAATCGGGAAAGAATACCAACGAGACTGTCGGGGAATAGGTTTCGAATTCTCGTGGTGTGTGTGCAAGAGCTTTATAGACAGCTATAGGTAAGACTGACGTGAAAGCGCTCTTAACGTGCCGGTTGCATACCTTGCCTCGTCCGTGACATGCCAACAGGCTATACGCAGGAGACTCGATGCGAAACGGCGAGCGAGCGAATCCTAGGCAAGACGAAGATTGGTTCAGGTGGGCAACATGTTTACCTTGAGGTTCCTTACTCAGACCATTATATACAGTTCCACTGAGCGTCTGTCGAGCGACAGGAAAGGACGTCACGCGGTACAGCTGTAGCTTCGTCCAATCAGAGCTGCTGTCGAAACCTTGAACCTTCAGCACCCAGCGTGGGGTGAGCACAGTCCCATGTACCGTTTGCTGTGAGGTTACCACGAGGCTAGGTTTTCAAACTGATACCCTATCATTGTATTGTGTGTCGGAGAGCATAGTTGCATGTTTCTCGCCTCGCGACTTGTGACGAGACCTTTTGCACATCGACATCGTGTACCGTTCGGCGCCGCCCGCGTGTTGGTCCAATGCCCAACGCGGGCAATTGGTTCCAATTTTGGTTAACTTTGGCTGATTGCACCCTTGGGTGGGAACGCGTCCTTATCTCCTACTGGTTGGTTTAGGGCATTTCCACCGCCAATCGTCTTCCGTGGAGTCCAGACCCAGACTTACTCTCGAACCACCTCCAGGAATTTCTGACACCTTTCGACTAAACTTGCCACCAGTCATGGCAAACGACACTCCGCATAGACGAGGGCCTGTCGCCTCGTGAAGTCGTCTCATCCCCCGAAACACAATGGGATGTTGACCAGTTGGAGGTGTTGACTGTCCCTGACATGAGGTATACGAGTGCATCATCCCATGATCGTACAATAATAGCTAATGAGTCCCCAACAGGTCGCCAGAAAACACGCTGATGGGGTCCACTAAGGCGATAGCGACATAGACCCTGGGAAGTGATGTGATAGTCTAGCACATCACAGCTATATTTCGCGTTGCCGCAGCTCCAGTGCGGACGCGGGTTGACCCATTTACTACAGTGAAAATCCTGTTGCCTGCCTTGCTTTCATAGTTGCTCGTCACTCTCAGGTATCTGAGAGACGACTAATATCACTCAATAACTCGCTTCACTTTCGAGCAATCGCCCTTGTCAACGAGATGGCACTCTAATACTCAGAACTCGAATACCGTGGCGCAAGACTCCGGATCATTGAATGACCATCAGTGTTGCTTCGTGCGAATCCACCTGGATGGCAAGGGAGGGCATCATGCCGACTAATACCGGCACGACCACCGCATGGGGACGAGCAAACGCTGGTGGGTACCCGAAAGGGTCCCGCCCGTGGGATCATACCCATTCATAGGTCACTGATGGCTTCTGTTGATGAGAAGCCTCCTTCCTCCACCCGCCTTCTTCTATACATCACAACCACTCTCGCGGAGGGTCGCTGCCAGCACACCGGTTGCGGTCACTGCCCGTGCCAACTCCCTCTGTTTGGTAAGTGAGTGGTAATTCACCTAAACAGCCCTGGAAGAGTGGCGGTCGGGGTAGCGCTTTTGAGCTCCCTGATGAGAGCTTTCGCAGGCTCAAAACCGCACCCATCCGACCCCTCTACCTACCTCTGCGCATACTATACATGGCCCTAATCCTCGGAGAGGGGCAACTGACAGATTGGCAGCAAATGGGATCCCCTCCCTTGCACACTGACTTACTCTCAGGGTCGCGCCTACGCGCCCCACTGGTCCCCTCAGATGACAGCCGCGACCACACTGCCCACCTTGAGCCGCACAAGAGTGAGTCTGATACTGATGGTACATGCTCAACGCATCCTCATCATGCCTCGCTTCTTTGCAGACAAACCGAATGTTGCGTTGACTTTGCGTAACGCCTATTATCTCCTAAGGGGCGTAGGAATTATTTGAAATGTTCTCCCACCGACGCCCGCGGCCCGACACAGTGGACCCGCCAGGGTGAAGATGCGCCTCGTGGAACGGGGTGGATGCTCTACTCTACATGTCTAGCTGGCTGGCTCTGCTGATTCAACCTCGGAAAACGCCACGACCTCCACCGGCCCCTCGCTGCTTCCCTGAGGTCTCTTGACCCTTTCACCTGCACAACCTTCCGTGGAGATCAACCAAGTGGCTCGGAGGTAGGAGCAATATTTAGCAAGTGGCAAGTTCTAAATCTTGCAAAAACCTGGTGGGTGAAATTGCACTATAGCACTTATATTGTATGATACCGTAACACGTGTAATATCCACACATCGCCCGGCCGCACTGTAGCAGTATAGCCAACGAATTAGAGTTTGGTAGGATATATGTATGGGTCCCCCCCAGCCATGTGTCCATCGGTCCCGTATAATAATACGCAACGATCCAAATGTATCTTGCCTATCAGATGAAAAACTTGGGCTCATACGGGAGTCTGAATTCTGCCATCACTATCCGGTCCGGCGGTAGGTTCACATCTCGGCAAGTCACGGTCCAGGACAACCATCTCAAGGTCCCCAGAAACAAGCCTACTATTCGCCTTCCCTGAGCTCCCAGATGCATATATTGAATCATCTGAGACCTCTAGTATGCTCCTCCACCAGTCTGGGTTTGCGTCATCGATCATTCCGATTTGTCTATTGACTTCAACGCTGAGGGAGTGAGGGCTATACGAGCGAGCCTTGAGTCCACGGAGGTTGAGTACGAAGCGTTGGCCCGCGATGGAAAGTAAGGCCAAAGCAAATCTGGACGTATGTTAGCAAACTTGTGGATCCTGACATGTCTCTTGAAAAGGGACAACAACATACGTTAGGGATAAGGAGTACTTCGGACTCTACAATCAGCAACGTAGGCCGGAATGCATGAGCGAAAGCATTTCGGAGACACATCTGGCTTACAGTAGCGTAGATGGACCTGAAAAGTAGCGAAGAATAGTGAATCGAGCTTACAAATGAGGCAAACACCAGCACTTACCAACATATTGCAGTGAAGACATCAAAAAATATGCTGACAATGTAGAACATCACAGCTGTACAACACAAACAAAGACCATGAAAAGCTCCGGGTATAACTAAGTATTCCCACTTACCATCACGGACAAGCAGGCGAAGCAGGGGAGATGGGTATAGATGTTGGCTTTCTCTTGACTGTCGCCGAAGAATGAGCATTGTATTCGCAAAGACAACGGTGTCTAGCATAAAACTATTGGAAGAGTGTTAGTCATCCCATTATAGTATATTGGCTGTAGGTCCATACCTCGCGACACTGATTGACCACTAGATTGCAATGTAATCCAATCAGCGAAATACGGATATGAAAAGGGACACATACTATGTGTGCTGTCGAGCGTACCCGAAAAGAATCTTCGGATGAGGTCCCCTATCATAAGGAACCGAGGCTACATACGAGATATTGTCCCAACACAAATCCCGATAAGGTCCAAGTACTGAAATTTGTGGACTATCAGCAAATGAATTATAGCCATGAACGCCAGTGACCGTACACGAGTCGTAAGCCAGCATGTCGAGCAGGGAAAATTAGAGTAATACGCACAATCGGGGGAGGAGGGACCAAGAGCCGTCAGAGTGAGCACACAAATCAGGTAAGTGGTGTAACTGCCGACAAGCACCATTGCTACTCGTCTCCGACAACCCCAGATGGCCCAAGCACGCAAGAGAACAAGTACTGTTCGACAAAAGTCAATACGAGACAAATACCGCCCTCAGTCGTACTTGCTGTGGATGGACTCTTGAGAGACAGTGATGAAGACGGTCTCGAACAGGTTGACACCATTACACAGCTGCCCATGAAAGATGAAAGAGGATTTATCTGATAAATGATTGCAAAACTCACCTGACGAGAACCATTGACCACCCATCCAGTGTCGACAACTTGGATAAAAGTCTGGCCGAGAATATTTCCGTACCGATTGATGAGAAACATGACTTTGGTGACATTCCATCGACCCCGCCAGACGAATTCGACCTATATGCGTGTTGTTACTTTGAACGACCGTCATTCGCGTATGATTAGAATACCTCTGTATCTAGAGTCAAGATATAATCGTACACCAGGCACGTATATCCAGCGAGGCCGATAGTCCTGTACGGTGCAACATAAGATTAGCTCACCCAAATGGTGTGAATATCACGATCACAAGGACCCACCTCCGCACCCAAATGTCTTGGAGAAACGGTTGGGGGATGGAGGACATATGACGACTGGAAGAGCGAGGATATCGAACAGGCAGCCTCAGGATAGCGACAAAAAATGGAGGTGATACTACTATGCGGAGCAGCTAGCACCACTTATATTACGGGCCCGGGAGGCGAGTTAGGCCCATCGTCAATTCAAAGTAAGATAGATAGGCGAGTTTGTTACGGCATGAAACAGCGCTAAGTGGTCTGTAGGGCCCAAGTAGGGCCAAAAAATGGCATTTATACAGTTGGGGCAAAGTTGAAGGGTCACGGTGCTTTTGTCTGAACCAACAAGAAAACACCAGTGCCAATCTGAAGAGCAGTCTTGTAACGTAACATGGCAGAGAGAGATTCATATTGCTTTGCACGCCAAAAAACCACACTAAGCGAGAAGAAAGCACGCTTGACCTATTTCGGCGGTCAAATCCAAGTAGTACTACCTCGGCTAACTGGCCCCGGTTTATCGATGTGGTTCCTTCAAGCCAGGTCCGAGTCTGAGCGACATGTGACTCAAGCAGTACTATGCACTAGTCCATGGTCCGACAAGTCAACTTGTCACGAAAATAGCACGGCGTATCGCTGAACCAAGTTACCCCTATTAATAGTCGTCGGATTCATGTCCTGGAAAGGTACACTGGCAGGGTACCGTTTACTTTATGAACTCTGCCTCTTGCAGATCGACATTGCGAAACCTCAAGCCTCTACCTGCACCTATTCAAGACTCATTGACGCCAAGGCAAAAATCAATAACCTTCGACATCCAGACCTGAGCCTGCGAAAATTAATCACCTTGGCATTCAAATCACTTGTCCAATCATCATTTCTCAGAGACCGGCAGTACTAAAATCAACTTAAATACTGAATGGACCCCTTAAGCCTGAGGCCTCACTGGGCTGAATTTTGTCTACGGCACTTATTAGTATGGTTCTTACCCGTTTATATATCGGGTAACTCTCCATTCGGGCCAAGTACCATTTATTTGAATCAATTTTTTTTGAACTGGCCGTGTGATTGAACGAGTCCCGATTCGCTCGGGACACCGAGATAGCGATCATCCCCAGTGAGAACTTGCAATGATTAGTTCGGCTTGTTTGTGCCTGTGTATGTGTAGTCATAGATGAGCAGTTCCGAAATATGTTTATTCATGTACTGTAACAGAATCGTGTTACATTCAAGTACTTGTTGTGCTACTACTGTAAGGTCAACCGCGTGTCCTAAACTGTGTCTTTTGGCGTCGCTCCATGCGCTGGAAGAAGAGGGAGGCAGTGGGCTGAGAGGACGTGTATGGGCAGGAGCGCGAAGCGCTCTCCGATGGCGTGAGCTGCGAGGTGGGTCCAGGCTTGGGTCGAGGTGTGAACACCTCGCAGGCCGGCGTGTACCCGGGAATCGAGATCGCGCGGTCCAGACCCTAGGGGAGCAAGCTGCGAGGAGCCGGAATGGGAAATGGGGGCAGGGTGTGGTGCGCGGGTGCGCTGAAACGGGCTTGGGCGAGCGCTGCAAGGGCAGCAAGGCGGATGAGCGACGTAGTGGAGTCCGAAGACTTTGCAAGTTTCACGGTGGCTCCAAGTACTCGTGCCTCACTTGTGTACGTAGTATGGTGTGTCGCTTTGTTGCACGCTATTTGTGTCCAACAAATAGCCAGACTTCGTTGCTTCTGCGAGCGATCTGTTTCGTTCACGTTGCGTTCACGCATCTCCTCCATCATATCGCCCATAATCGTGTCTGCCATGATGTCCATCATCACCCAAAATCCAGTTTGAGCGCAGGATCCAGCTTGCTTCGGCTACAATCAAGCAGGTGAAAAACGTTCTAAATCAGTTCTTCATAATATACTTTCATTTTAGAGTGCATATACGCAGGGATCAGCATGGGTACAGGTAAACTGTGCAGGTATGGATCCCCTATCCGCACCTGCACCTGTACCCATAGCGAGGAAACGTGTGCTGTCACAATCGCCCAACTGCAAATGCATATTGCCAAGCGGTCAGTCCTTCACACTCTAATTCAGAGAACTCATTGACAAAGTACAACAGTCATACAACAAAGAGGCGACCACTATCGTATGTCCATTTCTTACTTGTCGCTCGTCCTCCCTACTAACTGTACATTTAGCCTACGAAGAAAGTGTGGTCAAAGGCCACTCTCTTTGACGGAACAATGTACTGAACAATGTCTGAGCCGGTGACTAGTCTCTTCGTCTCCGAATTCAACACAATCCGCTGCTCACTATTTTATTCATTTGATCTCACTGCTCCGTCACTCGCCCCAGTTGCCTTCTCTTGCCCCACCACCTTGTCCTTCGCTTTCGCCGCTATTCGTTTGCAAGTCTTGATCCTGACCACCTCCGTCTTCCTTCCGATGCTTTCAATTGTTTTCGACACTCGTTTATAAATTTATAGGTATTTTTAATTATTACCTATTCTGTTTTGTATACAGACATACCTCCGCATATTCGAGCACTACAGTACACAATACACTGATTTGTGCATACGAGAGCATAGTGGAATATGTCGATAAGGCATTGAGGGTACCGTGACTGAACGCAACAGTGCAATGGCACGATCAACATGAATGACGATAACGCTTGATGGGCTGGGCTCCGAGTCAGTACTCCCAGTGAAAAGTGGATATGACAAGTTCAGATCCAGTATGTTAAAAAATGTTTTTGAGAATAAATATCTGTTGATATCTGATTCCGGCAATCGATTTTGAAATTGGTAAGATGTAGCTTGCAATTCTGCCGTTGCCCTACTAGCAGACTAGGAGCAGTCTAGCCTATCGGTCGTCGGGCTCTTTGGCACAACCTGCCGGGCACGAACTTAAGGATGCTGCCTACACAGAACGTCCAATTGCATACTCCGTTTGTAAAATTTCGGAACTCGGACTCCTGTCATCGTATTACAAATTCCACAAAGTCAACCAAAAGTCAATAGTCGAACAAAGGACATAGTATGCAAGGACAGTGCAACTGCCAGTTATAGTTGGTGTGACAAAGGCCAACTTCACGATCAATAGAAATGCTGCATTTTTTTTCGTTCAACTTCGCAAATGTAGGTATAGTATTATAGAAACTAAACCAAACTAGCGGAAGTGTTGTGCATTTAGTGGAGGGCAGACTTGGTGGTAGGCGATAGTAGTACTACCAGGTCGTCAAACAAGCTGAAGGCCTAAAACCATGCCGTGTTGGCGGCCTTTCCTAGTGTCTACTATAATCCAAGAAAAATACCTGGTTGTGCTGTAAACGTGTTTATACCAAGTAAGTTAGAATAACTGGCAATAAGACTGGCAAGACACAATGGACAGGATACTCGACGCTTCGGGTCAACGTTCAATGTCAATCATTAGCGTAGTACATTCACCTTCCACACTCCCAAACGCCCGGAACACTTAAGCCGAGGATGTGATAGTTAGGGATGGCACTCACGATAAATATGTAAAGGTGTTGGGGTATTCTTTCGCAGACGCGATTCATTCCTGCACATCGCGCTTCCAACCCGTGTCCCTCCTAGCACGCTTCCACCCTGTGCCATCGAGCTACAATGGAAGCATCAGCAAATGATACAATGGACGGTATAAGATCGAGACATACGGTTTCGATAGCCGCAGGAGCTTCCGAAGTGCGCTTCGCAAGTTCGCCGGGGATATCTCCCCCGATCCGTGTTAGTCCCACCGAACCCAACCACGTCACTTTGGAGGGGCAGGAACGAGGACGCACTGGAGCTGCGATCACGGCGGCAGCGGTAGCGAGAATTACGAGAGTGGAAAAGATCTGTATGATTGGCTTTCATGAGACGAACAAAGCCGGGGGTGTTGGAAATTTGTGGTATGTCCAACTCC
>QGOI01001976.1:0-52468 GCA_003313885.1 Boletus sp. MG55 | reverse complement strand
GGCGAGGACGAGGAGACGAGGAGGTGGAGGTGGAGGTGAGGTGGTTGTAGAGGTGGCAAGGAGGTGGAAGTGGAGACGAGGACGAGGACGAGGAGGTGGTGGTGGTGGCGAGGACGAGGACGAGAGAGGCGAGGAGGCGAGGAGGACGAGGACGAGGACGAGGCGACGGCCTCGCTGCGAGGAGGTGGAGGTGGAGGCGATGGCCTCGCTGCGAGGACGAGAGGCGATGAGGTGGAGGCGAGGGAGCGAGGACGACGAGGGCCAGTATGAGGGTCCGAATGCACAAAAAGTCGGGCGCAACTATTCGTACAGCGCGCAACTATTTTTTGGCCGAGCGCGCAACTATTTGGTGGCCAAGTGCGCCACTCTTGGGGGATGGGGCAAGTGCGCTACACTTTCAGACAAAGGAATTCAAGTTGAAAAACATTATCTTGCTAGGGAATGTAAACAACATGTTGAGAGACCGTATATGCGTAACCACGTAGTGCATGAATGGAAATCATTAATGAATGGAGATGAATGTGAAAGGTAAATGGGGGGTAACAGGGTTTGTGCCAAAGGACAGGGGATTTAATAGGGTCAGTCAGGATGAAAACTTATTCAAGAACATAGAAGCAGTATCTTGTAGTCGTAAACTACCCCAGGGTAAAAAAAATGCCTTGAGTTGGCCGGAGAGTGGACAATCAGTGGTAGGGATCATCACGGGTATACCAACCACTTCCCATGCCCATACCCACCATGGGTTCATACCCGTGATCACAGGCCCAGGTATGGGTTTGAACATGGGTATGGATTTTCGTACCCACAGGTACTACCATCTATTCAAGGGTAGGAACTGCACGGGTAAACCCCCAGGTACCAGAGCTCCAACCCGTACCCGACCCGTGCCTAACCCATACCCGTGAACCTGTGGGTCCCAATGTTCATGGGTAGTCCTCACGGGTACACCGGTCCTCCTCACGGGTATGCGGGTCCTTACCCACGATGGGTATACCCAAGGGTAGCATGATTGTGCTGGCGGATATAGTAGTGCAGGCAGGGTGCATGACCGTGACCGCTGGCGTACAAACGCGAACACGAATGCTGACAATGCATTCACGTTCACATTTGTAGGCGAACGGGAGGGGAGGGGGTTGAGGGTTGAGCATGGCCTACGATCGCTCGAGGGTGAGCACGAGTGCAGGCAGATGTGATGGTGCAGGTGAGGGTGCACGACCATGACTGCTCGCGTACAAATACGAATGCAAACACTGACGAGCGTTCGCATTCGTGTTTGCAGGTGAACGGGAGGGGATGGGGGGTTAAGTGAGGGCCAGGAGGGGGTGGGGTCGAGTGAGGGCAAGGGCGAGGAATGCAATCACGACCGCTCACATACCAACATGAACATGAATGCATTGTTAGCGTTTGTGTTCTTGTTTGTATGCAAACGGGAGGGGATGGGGAGTTGGGTGAAGCGATCACTAGTGAGCGACGAGGGCGCGCATTCCACTGAAAAGAAGAAGAAAAAAGATCAGGCAATGTCCTTGTAACAACAAGGTTGTGACAGAACCTACCACTCTTCGACCATCTCCCATATACCTGGGACCTTGTGTATAGGTGCATTATCCATCACGAGCACTGAGTTTGGGAGAGGCCAAGGCTGCATCTGATCAAGTACTCCCCATATAAAATTGGTAAATTCGTGCCCAGTAAAGGTGTGATTGATGACCTCGAGGTGGATGACACCATTGAGTGAAATCGCAGGAAGGATAGAATAGCTAATCAAAATTAGACTGTTTACAATTAGAGGCAAAAATGTACTATACCGTTTACCATGAACAAAGAAGTTGTGCCTCCTAGCATGGTCGCCTTGAGGGGACCAGGCATAGTTTCTTTGCAGTGAAAGATGATTGAAGTGACTTTCATCTGCAAAAACTAGGTGGTAAGGCTCGAAGTGTTCTCCCACAAGCATCTTGAATACTGCGCAATCTTGCTCGTCTTGTTCAATTGCTGGTCGTGTTACCTAGAAAATGTTGATTCTAAAGGTCTCGTCTATTGATCAAAAGAGGCACTACCTTCTTCCTCGAATATCCGCGATTATGCAGCGTCCTCATGATTGTTGCTAGAGATGTGTCGATGTGACAAATCTGCCACAGATATTCCGCAATCTCATGGAGCATAATGTCAGGTTGGTGCACGACCAGATCTTCTATGAACTGTATGAAAGTATAAGACATACAAAGACATGCATTGAGAGCTCCCACCATGGCATCCAACGAGTTCAGAAGCCTGGGTCGGCTGCTTACAACTGGTTTCTTCACAATCTCACCCATTTCCCGAAAGCGCTTGCGGAGACCCCTCATGGTCCTGGGACGAATTCCTGTATATTCAGCTATTTGTGCCATGTCATTGAGACCAGATTGCAGTGACATTCGAAGGGCTATCTCCTTCTCTGCTTTGGAGATGTGTGCATGCATCGTTGTAGTAGTCCAAATTCTACACAGGTTCAAATTCCAACTCAGCCTATGTGTGTAATTTTCGTGCTTAGGCCTAGCAATATGAAAACTGCTGTAATCAAACGAGAAATGACGCTTACAGTGATGTAATACAGGCTCTTGATTGTAAATTTCTGGGTGTATCCACTCATTGTGAGAAATCAGTCGTCTGGCGACAACGCAATCGAACGTATCTCTTTGGTGAGTTGGATGTGACCGAGGTGGGAGTGTGTCGACATGTCCCAAAATGTGACAGTACGGTCTGTAGAGTATGTGATGAATTCCCTGTGCTCCGGCAAAGCAATGCACGAGCTCCCGTCACTCTCGGCAATAGGCCATTCCATGACTGCTGACCCGGTGGATGCATTGATTTTCTTGGTTTTATTGTCGGATATGACAAAGAGGTGGTCGTTGAACCAGAGGAGACTGGTGTTGTAGAACAGGGTAACTGCTACTGGGATGTCAACAAGCAAGTGGCCATTGTTGCTGTCCCAGACTTGAATGGATTCCGAGGTGGCTGTCGCAATTCGATCACCTTGCAGTGAGTATTTCGCTGCTGTCACCTCCTCCTTGTGGTGCAGTAGAGCGAACACTGGTTTGCGAGTTGCCACGTCCTAGACCATGGCTGTGTCCAAAGCAACAACAAGTTGAGTCGAGTTGGGCGAGAAATCGACACCACAGATGTAGTTGCTCTCCCATTGGAGTTGTGCTCAAAGACTGTTTCCCATGTCTTTGCGTCCCATATGAACAACCTGGATGGGTACCGCGACCCATCTGCCATCCTTCGAGACAGCGAGACAGTGGATACTTTCCACCTTCATTGTTGCCATTTCATTGCCATCCTCTACTTGCAACACTCGAACCCCATCCCAGTAATCACTCACGAGATGCTCGAGGTTGCATAGAAGATCTACACGTGTGCAGCCACTGGTGTTTTCAGAACATAAGTCAGTTTGAAGTGAAACCCATGCGTCATGGATGAGTTATCGTTTGGACTCACATAAGAGAGGAGGAACAAGGAACAAAGGAACAAAGGAAAAAGAATGGAAAAGAAGGGACCAGATTCAGGACATGATGTATGGTCAACCGATATGTAATCTTGCAGTCATGCAAACTGGCGTGCAGCAGAGCAAATAGGTTGATGATGATATGTTATGTATGGTGAGAGACATGCTAGCGAAAATGACAAGAATATCCATACAGATAATGTAAGCTGTTGACGAGGGAATAGTCATGTCAACAAAATGGATGACGATCACGAACAACAAAAAAGCCCTTACCGATAGATAGTGAACATGACTTGTAATGCAACGGAAATGCAGAAGAAAACTGATGGGAATAATGGAAAGGGAAGAAGTAAAGAAAATTAAAAATTAAACTACAGAATGCCTGTGTCCTTTAATGCGTTCTGTAAGATTGTTTCCTTCACCGCCACAAATACCAAACGAATGCTGGTCATGTCCATTGCTTGTGTTATACTGATCACTGGGATAAGCTGGGAACAAGGCTACAAATATTTGCAATGTACTGGGGATAGACAGAGAGGTGCACCTGGTTCGTTTGCATAAATCTCCAGAGAATATATTTAGCCGCCTTGTTGATATCAGCACCGCCTGAATACTCTGGGAAGTATTTCTCCAATGCAACCTAAGAGATATAAGGAAATAGAGGACACGTTTCATTAGGAAACACACCTTTGGTAGCTTGGTCTTGAAAATGTTGACCTTGTTAAGAAACAAGATTATGGACGTTCTCAGGAACCACCATGAATTGATGATAGATTCAAAAAGTATGAGTGATTCAGCCATCCAATTCTATAAAACGCAGTTTAGAACTCAATCGAACATGTCATACAGGGAGACTTGCCTGATTCTTTTCTTCTAGCAATACTTGATCATATTCACTGAGCGCTGTGCAGAAAATGATGCTCATAACACTTTCAAAGCAATATATCCACTTCTTTCATTCTGAGCATTGTCCACCGACATCAAACATGTGTATCCTGGACAGAATTGAGGTGGGATGGAGGCAGGCGAAATGAGAAAACATACTGGAGTTGGTCTATTGTGAATCTTGTTTTGGTGATGCCTGTTGTCTTCAGATGGGCTCATAGAACATCATTCTCAGTTGGGAGGTAATTTGGTGAACCTATGCACAGAACGTCAGTAAAGAAACTGAGGTAAGATGGTAAGAACAAGTAAGAATAGGATAGGATAACTCGTACTGACTATACAGCGTTGTCCATGAGATAAAATTCGTTACTGTGATCCATGATCTTTGGAATTATTGGATCTTTCCACAAATCATGAATGGCCTGCATGATTTTGGCAGAAAAGACAAAAGCAGGTGACGGGTTGATTCTGTAGTCAAATATATGGTCTGCATTGACCTGCCAGTGGGGTGGCAGAGATGAGGTCCAAGGAGGGAATTCAGAGTGAATGGGTTGAGCCATATGCGGTTATTTGGATCAACGCAGTCATAACCAATCTTGCGCATTGCAAGAACAATAGCTTGTGCACTATCTAAAGTGTTCCAGTAGATAGATGGTCGGTCAGTAGGTCATGAGTTCCTCATCAGTGAAACCACCCTAATGAATAATCTTCATCTGCTTTATGATTGTTGACTTCCCCGATTCGCCTGAGCCTGAAATGATGTTAGGTCAGTACAATGAGAAAAAAGGGAGGGAGTAAGACAAGACACCCAAATGTGATGGTGGGGATAGACTGACCTAGAAGCAATACCTTGCACTCCTTCCTGAGATTCCTGAAGTCCTCTTCGAGCTGGCGGTCAATAGCATCTGATCTCACCCTTTCAGCCCTGTCTTGGGCAGATATGCAGTTACCCATGGTTAAAGGGAGCAGGACAGTGGGTGTGTAGGATGTTGACCTCTGTTGTGTAGCGGGCAAGAGGGAAGGATGAGGATTGTTTCCCAACCATTGAGATTTGGTACTAAGTACTAGGGTCCTAGGTACATTACGAAACCTCAATTTGGCGAGGTTCAGCCTCACTGGCAGTTTCAAAATTCTGTTCCCAGTTTACGGTACAGTTTGTTCACTTACATAAGCAATTCTTTGAGCCCCTATGCAGTGTGACAGTCTGTCATGTTCCTGGACCTGAATCCTACATGAGCGGATGACTGATCCCTATCTGAAGTTGGCATCTGGCATGCTCACCTATGGACTTTTCTGCATCTCCTTGGAATGAAGCTGTTTTAATCACACTGCACCATTCTGTTCAACATTACTGGAGTGCTGCCATGTGACATGGACATACAAAACAAAGAGAAGGACAGCTCTTAATATGTCCTGCAAATGATACTATTCAAGGTCATCCTCTTATGTTACAACAGCATTTTGTGATGGCTGTAAAGCAATCCAAGCACCGAATTGAGGAGACAAGCAAGAATAGTGTTATGTAATATTTTTCCACAGTGTAAAATTTGGATTCACTCAGCCACAATTGTCCAGTGTGAGTGACCTTGTAAACAAGGTAATGGATATGCCAAGTATGGTTAGTCCTGGTAGCCACGGTCTCCATGAGGCCCAGGGAGTGATGTGATGTTGTCTTTCATAATGCATCCCATTGGAGACTGGCTTGCACTGTTGGCACACAGTTGGGAAGAGCGTACAGGCCTCAAGATCATGACTGTTTCGGTTAAGGAAATGCTCCAGCAAAGACCAGACAGAGGAGGTATTCTGCACACCTTGCAAGACATCACAACAATGGGGGTACATGGGGTAGGAGCTCAAAGACTTCCCTGACTTGCTGCATGGATGATAGCTGACCAGGCTGGGCTTTCTCTAACATGACAAGCTTCTCAAGTCTTGATCACATGAGATGGTATTGCACCACTGATCTACTCTGAGTCGCTCTTCAAAAAGCGCTCAGTGATCTGATGCACCCAGCCACCACGACATGGTCCAATGCCCTGCCTCATGTCCTGTCAAGTTATTACGCTGGCCACATCTCAGTTCTAATCCCAGGACCCGTTCACTTTGGACATTGGTAGTCAAAATGTAGGCCTTTTCTGACAAAAGAAGGCGTTATCACGGACCTACATACTATCTTTCAAGCTCACAAAGAACCAATTACTAATCAAACTCATGATGACTGTCCGCCACAGTTTATTCCTGAACTTCATTATCCCCATATTACT
Organism: Boletus sp. MG55; assembly: GCA_003313885.1. Taxonomy (NCBI): domain Eukaryota; kingdom Fungi; phylum Basidiomycota; class Agaricomycetes; order Boletales; family Boletaceae; genus Boletus; species Boletus sp. MG55. Next base: position 45,838 of record QGOI01001976.1, on the reverse strand, counting down.
GGGGAAAGCTAACCCAGCAACACAGTGGCAACAAAGCATCTGCAAAAAAGGAAAGTGGCTGTTGCATCACGTAGTCATGTGACATAATTTTATTGCCAATGTAGGCTATGTCATCAAGCCATACCAGCAGCATTGCTACACCATCAGTAAAACAGCCCTAGGCTGTGCAGATTTGTACAGATTTGTATAGCATCACAGATCCTACAGGAAGGTACCTAGTGTTGCAGGTTTACACAGTTCTTTGTAAGTGCTTGTAGACTATTGACTCGAAATGGACAAACCACTATACATCACTCAACAGAAGACACAGACAAGCTTTACAGCACTCCACAGCTATGCAGACAGACACAGGCCCTCACACATTGCAAAGAGCTAATCACATGACACACTACTAGTACTACTACTACTAGATAATCACACAGCACATGTGAACCAATCAATCTAGCAGCGGCTGGAAGTCAGTGTTGAACGCAACAACAGCTCCCAAGTCATTGACAGGCGCCCTGTAAAAATGTTATCATTATGTGTGAACATATAAATGACACTTACATAGCAGAAGTCGCCCACCCAACTCTGAGCGCTTTGGTCTTTGCAGCATGTTTCGGGTCCTTGTTAATGGCAAGTTGCATCTTGTAGAAATTGATGTATATTTTAGAGTAGCCCACATACTCAAATGTCTGATCCTGATGGGTACCAGTTACGATGTATTTGTCAATAGCAGCTCGGAGCTGGCAAAAAGAAGCATTAGACAAGATCGGAAAAATAAAATAAATTAGATACCGCGGTTGCGGCCAAACAGACAGTGACTTCTGGAACTTCACGACTGAAGACCTCCGGAAACACAATACCTGGGGCAGAAGAACCAGCGTAAAAAAATGCAATAACGAGGGCGGCCAATGCAGGGGTGGCCATGTTGTTGGTGGATCCCTATAACACATGTTAACAATGATTAGATGATTGAAATGGCATACCTCATTGTCAACACCATCCCAGGTGAAAAAGGAGCCTCAAATCAGATATTCAGCTTCAGCTTTATTCTCTTCCAGGGTGCGACCTTCGCCAAGAGCATAAAAACATGGGACAAGCTCTTGTGCCTTAGATTTCAGCGTGGAGTGCCAGGTCATCAAGGCCTCCCAGAGCTGTGTATTGTCAGAAAGATAAACATGGCGAGGTAGTGAACTCACCAGTATACTAAGCTCCTTCCTATATTGTGGCCAGTATCCTGTAGAAGTCAGCAGACAGATCACTTGAATTTGTTGTCACAGTCCTACACACCTTCCGGAACATGCTCAGATTCGGCGATGGCTTCACTGAAGTGCTCGCCACTTTTCCTATTGAGAAAATCAGAACGGCTTGGAAAAGGTTCGCTTGAGGCACATTCGCATTGAGAAATCTGTTTTGCACATTCAATCACTTCACAGAACTTGTGAGGATTTGAAGCATGAAGCTTGGTGGCGGGACCTGTCAAAGGACCTGGAGGCGCATCTGCAGATGGGGCTTCAGAGGCAACGGACTGGGCTTGAGCAGGGATGGCAGATGGAACTCTGCTCCCACTGAAAGAGCGAGGTTGGTTGCCAATATTGGAAGTTTGTTGGAGACGAATGTTGCAAAGCCTTGATGGATCCGGAGGGCAAGGAAACCGGTTCCATTGGTGATGATCATCGACAACGTCGTGAGCAGCAGCACCATTGGAGCGTTCCTGCGTGAGTAGGTCCGGATCTGTACCAAACATTAGTTTTATATTTACTAGGATATGACAGCTTACACATGTCAGTATCACTATCATTGGAGTGTTCCTCAGCAAGTAGAGACAGGCCTATGCCAGGTGTTAATCGCCTATTTGTTGACGTGCCAGTGGTGAATTACCAATAGCAGCATTATTAGAATGTTCCTCAGCAAGTAGTACTGGATCTGTACTAGTTGCTAGAAACCTAATATCCATCGTTGTATGACGGCTTACCAATCACAGTATCGTCGAAGCGATCATTGAGACGTCCCTCAGGCTTGACAAATAAAGCGGGATCTGTGTCAGTTGTTAGCCATATCATGATTTGAGATTCGGCGGGGGCAGCTAAAACTGTTTGATCCTAAAAAGTATGTGAACAAGCGCTGGACGAAGGAATGCTTTTAGCATAGTACTCACTCCGAAGACCTTCCTCAGCCGCTCACTTGTCCTCATCAGGTAAAATTTCGTCAATTGAAGGATCAGCTGGTTGGAGTGCTCTGGCACTACTACCATAAGCTGCTTGAGAGTCCCAAGAAAGATCTTCATCCTCTGGAGTGTTATTGTTACAAGACTGGTATGGTGGAGGCCTTGAAGCATCCAAGGAGGTATTCATCTGGCGTGACATCTCCAAACTATGCACTGAGTATGTTCGTGTAAAAGGGACACAAGTTCGCTCTGGGAGGACCTGAGATGATCTCAGTGGCATTTGCGACATACCGAGGGATGGAGTGGATTCACGGCGAGACGTAGAGAAGGGGATGATAGAACCAGGGTGAGATGCAGAGAAGGGGACGATAGAACCACTGCGAGAGGTTGGGGGAGTGGCACCACCACATGAGGCAGGGGTAGTCAATACAGCCCGAGATGTAGGAGCAGTAGACCCAGCCCAAGATGTAGGGACAGTAGATCTAGCACAAAATACAGGATCAGCGGAGCTGCAAGGGGGCAGAGTGACCATTCCATAGCAAGGAGTGGTAGATGCAGTCACAGACGCCGCAGTGGGGCAGGTACATGAGAGAGAGGCTGTCAAAGGAGCATCAGATGGGCGTGGTAGATGTGACTGTTGCGAACTCATGGGAGATTTCCCTTCAAGATCAACACCAAAGCCATAGTGCGAGCCCTCCACTGAGGCTTGATAGGTTGGCAGAGGTGCTTGACGAGCGCTTGGGTGAGACTGCGAGCTAGGAAGAGTCTATCTGGTCCTTTAGTCATATGACATATACCTGTGAGGTAAATTGTGTACCGTATTGCCAGAAGATGCCTTTGATGTATGAGATCTTGCGTCGCTAGCTATGGGGGCCATAGGATTCAAAGGCTCATTCGAAGTCGCAACCACAAGTTTGGATGCCCTACTAGTATTGGATTTTTGGGTCTGAATACGTTCCATATTCTCCAACTGCTGTGATGTGAATGGAGGAAATGATAGGGGGTCCTCCCATTCTGTAACATCAACCATTACGATGCCGAGGGGAACAGCCTTACCATGGAGGTGATGGACACTGTCTTCTAAAGCAGTGCGCCAGACTCTTTTCTCCTTTTACTTACATCGCCTTGCACAGACACTCTCTCCTTGGCAGTGCTCTCTTTATGCACTGCCTTGTGATCCTACTTTACCCAATCCCGGTCTGTCCCAATCCTATTTCATATTTATATCTCACCTTCCATTATCGCCCACTGAGGCTGTAGTCTTAGGCTCTGTTCCGTTCCCTCCTGGTTTACTTCGGGACCTATTTATATTCTGAGTCCACTATGGACTCCGATACGTAGGGCCTATAAAAGGCCTGCTTCTTTCTCTCATGTACTTCACTTGATCTACGCAATCTACCACATAGTGTCAACTTGAAGAAGCCATGCTGAGCTCCTTTGTTCGACCTCCACATCTCCTTGGATCTCAGCCCTTCTGAGAAGTCTTCCCTTTCCGGGTCAACTTAGTTTCAGCATGCACCTTTGCCCATAGACGGTGCTTGGAAGCCTCAGCGACTCAAGAGTCATCGCTGCCAATAGCCATTTGGGGATACCTCTTTAGGATCCAGGAACACGCATACTTGACCTGCCAGTCCAGCATTATTTGTTCGCTTCAGGTCGAAGCATAACAAAAGATCAAGATGAACACATCGCTGGTGTTATCCAACCCAGCCACCACCCAGGATCTATTCGGGACTACCCACGATGGGTAGTACACTTTCATCAAGACGAGACGCTTCTCTGCAAACACTGAGTTATCAGACGACAAAGACAGGAACCAACAGTACAACCCCCACTCCACCCTTTTTGGAATACCTGCCATGCCCTCCTCCTCCAGCTCTGACAGATCTCGAAGGATACCAGGATCTTCTCAGGCTACTCCTCGCCAGAGAACCTACACTCCCTCATCAGTTGACCCCTCCCTCTCCAGAGGAAGCCCACAGCACACTCCAGAATCGATCCATACCCCTATCCCTGTCAATGCTTGCACCACTCTACTATCCCACAGAGAACACCCAGAAATCGATATTGAGAGATTCACTCCTCCCCCTGCATCATCTGACCCAGACCTAGTTCTCCACTCAGCCCACAGTTCCCCCCTCTCCAGTTTGCCCCTCTCTGATAACGAAGAAGATGACAACAAAATGGGAGAAATTAAAGTGGCACTGCCTGAAGAATTCTCCAGAGAAACACATGATGCCAATCGCTGGCTCATGGCAATGAAGGGTTACTTCACCCTCAACGACAAGCTGCAAGACAGAGGACAATCCTATGTCTTCCTCAACAGGATGGCAAAAGGCCGAGGAAAGGCCTTCACCGAAGCATGGCTGTCCAAACTCCTGGACTCCACCATCCCCACCACCGACAAGGGCCTAACATTATCTTCCAGCAAGATAATAATTCCAAGTACACCTGTAGGAAGGTCAAGGACTGGCTAGAGGAGCAGGATTTTGAGACTAGGATATAGACTGCATATTTTCCTGACCAAACCCCACTGAAAATTTCTGGGATTATCTCAAAAGAAAACTGGCAGATCATGAATTCTCTCCTATAGGGATTTATGAGTTGTGGGAGAGAGTTCAGGCTAATTGGGAGGAGATACCAGTTGAGGAGCATCAGAAGGTGATGTAGAGCATGCCTAGAATGGTTGCAGTACTGCTAAAGGGAAAGGGAGGTTATACCAAGTACTAATATACCCAAAATATCAAAAGGTGCAAAACTATTGCAATGGTGTTGCTGTTTTGAAATAAATGTATTGGCACTGCCACTGGTCCAAATCACATGACCCTGGGGACAATGTTGTAGCCAAGGGTTTGTACTTTATTTGTTCCCACCAAAGCTACATAAGTGAAATTCCCACAGGTATTTGCAGGGCAGGTTTGGGGTTAGACATTGCAACAGTTTTGCACCTTACTGTATGTATATAGTTCATTAAAGTGTATTTTGCTTGTAGTGTGTCATCCAGGTGTGTTCCCATGCATATGGGAGCTGGCTTGGTCATGGGAACAAGGGCTACATTTGTCATCTACATGTCAAGACAATCCAAGAAGGTTACTATTTTTCTGACATAACCCTAGAGAAGGTATTTTGCTTATAAGTTGTTCAAATTAAGGTATTTTCTCACGCTAATTAGGGCATATTGAGCGTGGGATATATGGCTAAAATTTTGGTCTACATGCCAAAACATGCTGATTTACACAGGCAGCAAAGGAATAAACATGGTTATAGAATGTTAACAAAAATAAATTGTCACCAGTGGGAAAAAATTATGTAAGCAGTACTATATAGTTGATGAAACACCTGTGGCTATGTCTCAACACCTCTTGAAACACAACCACAACCTTCCTCTTTTGGCAACAAACCAAACAAACCACAACAACACTAAATGGCTGTAAGTTTGTATCTCTATTTGTTCAGCAATAGATTGGTTAATCAACATGTTTGTCACCTAGTCCCACAACACCACAGTAAGTGTTTATTGTTCTGTGCACATTCTAGCGCTTGTTTATGCTCATTATTACCTAGAACAATCCCACTTCCATTGATGCTACTGATCCAATCAAACTAGTAAGTCTGGTGGTATAAACTAGCACTTGTTTGTGCTCATCAGATATCCCACCTAGGTCCAGGCTGCTTCTATGCAGCCCAGTCTTGAGGTATGTAGGTACAAACAAGTGCTAGAATGTGCTCACTACATTATATTTAGATTCAGATCACTACCATAGGACAGGACACTGATGTAAGCAAGCACAAACTAGCACTAGAATATGCTCCCTGACTACCACCATTATATGTATAGGATGACATGGGTATTGAAACAGCCAACCAACAGGTAAGCAGAGGCACAAACTAGCACTAGTTTGTGCTTGCTTATACTGTATATGTATCAGGCCGAGTCTAGCAACAAGGTAAATCCTACAATATATATTCCAACATGCTTGCTCATATTAGGTTGCTTAGTTGCCAGTCTCTGCTATAGATGAATCAGTAAGTCAGATGCTGGCATAAAATGGCACTATCTCATGCAAGCATTTAGACTGAATCTGATAGGAACATGGATGACAACAATGATGATAGTGAAAAGGAGGATGGGGACAACAGTGACATGGATGAGGATGAGGAAGAAGAGGTAGGTTGTTTGGTCAAGATGTGAAAGACATGTTTTAAACTGATACAAGCAGGTTACAATCAAGGCAAAAGCCAAGGGAAAGAGGAAAGCCAAGTCAAAGGTGGTAAGTGATAAGTAGTTTTCACAGTAAAGTTCCATTTCTAACAAATAGCATACCAGACTGTCAAAAAGACCACAGGAGAGGTAAGCACCTTGGCACATTCTAGCACTAGTTTGTGCCATTGACCATATATATGTATTATATCCTTGTCAACCAGCTCAAGGGTTATGTATGCCATATTATATCCAATCATTTATCCTTGCATGCTAACTTGCACACAGAAACCCACACTAAAAAAGGTGGAAAAAACCCCAGTTCAACTCCTTATTGATCGTATCAAGGCCTTGATTGATGAGGCAACACTGGGATATGGCTTAATGACAGTAATGGATGAAGATGATCTGGGACGTGGGCCAACTATGGGGCGTCAACTCATTAACTTGCGCAACATTGATGCTGGTTTCATGAAGACTTTTATTATTGGTATAAAGGAACATGGACTACAGAACAGGGTTCTGCAGAATGCCATAGATGTTGGCATTCACAAGAAGGATGTTGATCTCAACTCATTGCAGCCAGCAAAGATTGGTCCATATACCAATAATGTCAAGTGGATCATGGGTTCAAAGTCCAACTCTATCCTATACAATGGCAATCACCGATTCACATACATGCGAGACCATTCCAACATGCATGACACATATCTTCATTACAAGAAAGCTAACAAAGAACTCCTAACAAGCACATCTGGAGATAAGAATGTAGCATTGCAAAAGTTGATTGCAGATGCATCTATGACAATTATTCAAGAGGGTGTTTGGCTTGTCAGATTTTTGGATCTCGGTATGTATTGGCACAAACAAGCGCTTGTTTGTGCCAGCATCAAACTGATCTGCTTTTCTATCATTAGACTTTGTTTCCAAACATGAGCATCAAGCACTCATTGAACACCACTTGGCCAGTAACTCGCTTCTTCCCACCCATCAGGATTCCGAAAATGACTCATTGCATACAATAATGAACATTTTGTTGCAAACTCCAACAACACAAGCCCGTACAGCATACATTCAGTCTGCATTGAGTAGTACTGGAACACTCAGCAAGTCTGCTCTTGGTCGTATTCTGCGAGATGAAGAGCTTTTTGGAGAGCTCTTTGATCTCTTCAAGATAGAACATTTCCGATCCCGTGACAACTTGCGAACAGGTCTCAGCATTCGAAATGTTGTGACATGGTATCCAGTCATTGGTGGGGTAAGTGGACTTTGTCAAGCCACTACCACCACATATGGAATACTAAACTACCATGGTATATAATAGGCCATGATATATGTTATACAACAATGCATGCATATCCTCAACTTTCTAGGTGCACCTGTACACTTTAAAGACGTCAGTGATGATATTCCTTTGGAGGAAGTACCAGATGCGTTTGAAGAAGAATATAGGCGCCATCAATCTGCCCTAGAAGCTCCAATATCTTTGCAAGCATCTACCATCCTCAATGACTGCTATTTCACCAACTGGACAAATATATACATTGAGTATTTTCAGAGCAAGACCAACCAGGTTTCTCCAATCGAATATTTCGCTTGCCGTGAGAGAAAAGAAGCAAAGGAGTATGAGAGCAATCTGCAGCTCTACTGGACCAAAGTAATCCATGATGCTGAGGCAGAATGTGAGGCATTGAAAACAACCAGGATTACACATGATCTTGTTGGTAATGTTATCAAACGGTCTATGCCAGCCAAGCTCAAGGCCTTGAGGCATGGGCTTATGGACCGTATCCGACCAGACAACTTGCTTGACCTCTACCCCATTCCAAACAAGATATTCTTACATGCATTGGGTGAGCAGTTGAAGAGCATTGAGACTGCAATTACTGAGGTAAGGCACCAAACTGATTCTCAGCTGGGAATTACTCACAGTATATTCTAGATTGTATTGTGGATAGAGCCACTTGCAGTGGTTGGAGCAGATCAAAAGCCACCCATGTGGCCAGACCATCTTCGTGCATTGAAGGCATTTTTCATTGCCAAGTTTAATAATTCAGCAGAGCTTGAACAGGTAAGTTGGAGTGGCACAAACAAGCGCTAAAATGTGCCAGGCTACTGATCATATTTTTATAGTTCTATTGTAAACTGTTTCGATGCCGGCGCACAGATCTCATTCCTATGAGCAGCTATGTTCAGCTTAGCCAGGAGCAGATCATCAAAACCATAGACATGGAGTCAATCAAGACATCAGAGTATGGAACCTTTGTTGCCAAATTCATCAAGGAGTCCCGTGAGGTGGTATTGAAACATCCTGGGATCACCATTGACTTAGGTCATCATCTCTTGGAACTACCTGAAATGTCCAACATGGATAACAATGACTTTAACAAAGACCAGACAAGGATGCTCAGGCTTGTTTCTGATGTATTCTCTCACACAAGCTTTCCTTGGCTGAATGCCAAGAATGTCAAGAAACCTGTGACTTTGATGAAGAAACTACGTGCCTTGTATATCAGCTATAGTGCACGTACAAGTCTATTGGCAACAGACACTGCCTGGACTATGCGAAAGGTGGTATGTAGGAGGATCATAAATTCCATGACAACCAACAAGATTGCTGGACCCTGGACTTGGTATGATGACTTTACCAAACAACCAACAGTTGATGGCACTGCTTTGGACATCTCTGAAGGAGTAATCAAACTAGACGAGACAGAAACAATCGGAAATCAAGGTGCCCGGTTGCAAGCATATCTGGAGCTGCGTAAAGTCAATCATGGAAAGATGAAACGCATTGCAGCACTTGCCATGTCTGAAGGCCTTGGGCTTGGATTTGGCAAGAAAGCAGTTCCTGAGGTGTTGGATAGTTTGACACAGTTGTTGGATGTAAGTGCACTGCTGTAACATCCATGAACAACTAATGCCACTTGCACTCTAGAACCTTAAGAAATACTCAGAGGTTGCCGTCCATCACAAGCAGGATCCAACCTCTGAGTTAAAGCTATCAACTATCGTAACAACAGAGATGGACCGACTCTATCCAATTGAGCTCCCAAAAACAATGAGTCAGCAGCAGACTGACCGCTGGTCAGATAAACAGCTTGCATCAATGCAGACCAAAGTCAAACTCATGCCTACATACAAGGATGAGAGTGCGAAGATCTGGTCAGATGAACTAGCAAGTCGTGAACAATTGGCAGAGCAGGCTGCAGAGCGAGATGTGGAGCATGAGAAAGTCAAGATATTTGTATCAGCACGCACAGCACATGCCGAAAAGATGAGAGAGTCAAAACAGAGTAAGTATTTCATCTAGTCCATATAATCTTATTGACATCTCATTTAGATCAGTTCCAATCCAATGAGTTTATTGAAGATAGTGATGAGGAGGCAGAGCGGGTCCCAGTGAATATCAGATACTCCAAGGTTGTAGCTGCAGGTGAGTGTCCCAGCACATTCTAGCGCTAGAATGTGCCTCAACCCACACAGGTGTCGAGACATTGGAAGTAGAATCTGAGTCTGAGAAAGTATCTGGCAGTAAAACTCGGAAGCGGACCATTGAGGAAGTAGGCCAACTTGAAGGTGATCAGGACACCAGAGGCAGTGCACGTATCCGACTTGAGACTGATGATGTGGATATGACTGATGGTAAGTGCAAGTTGATATACCATGTTCACATTCAAATTTACAACTGTCATAGTTACTGCTGTGTTTAGCTGGTCAGCATATCAAGACATGTTTGCCAGCACAGGTGATCACTTGGTAAAGCAGCTGCCTGCTTACTTGGGCATCTTTTATCTTGCAGTTCAGCACATGATGGCCAGGGAACCAAATCATGTATGCATACAACAGGCCAAGACATTTGTTTGCAGCATGACAGTACTTCCTTCCTTGACTGATATTCATACACAAGTCAGGCAGCTCAAAGACTTTCGCAGCTGTATGAAGTATGTCAATGCTTTACAGCGATTGACTCTAGAACAAAGAGCAGAGCAGACAATGGAGCTGAATGCAATTGTGCAGTTGGTGTTGTAGTAGTCAATATATGTTATGATCTCTCCATTCAACCTGTAAATGTAAATGCAGTACATATGGTCATATGTTAGTCCATCTAAAATAAATGACCAGTCTTGTCAAGTACTTTGGGGAGTGCATTGCTGAACACACTGTTAGAATGGCCTAGAGCATGTGATCAAGTGATTTAGCAATGACATGCCCATTACATGATAATATATTATTTTTATTCTTTCACCAGTGACTCAGTCAGTTCATACATGTCCCTGTGGCAATCAGGCTTGAGCATAGCAGCTGGAATGGACTACCTACTCTGGACATTGCAATAAGCCCCTCATTATGTCATTCAATGCAGGGGCAGTAGTCTAAGATATGCTCATTTTACAATAGCATGTTATTATACATATCTCCAAGTGGACATATGTGAGCAGTAATCCCATGGAAATTAGGGTTTGGCCCAGTCAAATGAGTTGTACTACTTAACCTGAATGTTAAAGTAAGCCCCTGATAATGTAATTTAGTATAGGGACTGGTGAAGATATGTCTATTATACAACAGCATGTTATCAATATTATTATAATTTCTTTCTTTCCTTTGCCTATCCCTTCTCCAAACAAATGCCATATCCCTTCTTTGTCAGACATCATATTTAGCCATTGAAACCCTGCTTGGTATTCTTTCTTATCTCTTATCTTTATGACTGTTCTATTCTTGTCCTTGTTCTATTGACTTCCTTCACTGTCTACATGACTTATCCTTTTGATTCCACCTCATAAAACCAGTATAAATATAACAATAACCCTTAATGAGATCTAGTTGATCATACCTAGGAATATACCATCTGTTATGATCATATGCACCTTTTCCCCTTGGACTACTATTTCTCTCCATCTGTGATGACCTTTCCTTTGTTCTTGAGACCACCAGTTCATCTTCTGCTCTTCACATCCACCCAGTTGTCTCTCCACTTAGTCATCACTTCCTCTATGACTCACTCTGACTCTGTTACACTTTGACCCTGGTAGGGGCTAATGTGACCAACAGTAAGCTCAAAGTCTGGAGTTCGAGTGGCTTTTGACTTGGACGGGTGATGCTCATGAAGAGACCAGAAACCATTCAAGGACTAAGAGTTCTAAAGGACTTATCCAAGGGAGGACCTTGGAGGGACTTAGGAAGAGGGAGAGCGAGGACTGAGCTAGTTATTGGTAACTCTAGCTTAGTGTACATGAAAGTCACCACAAGGTATTTGTAACTACAAAGATAGTTGAGGGCCATCTGTAAGAGCTGGATTTAGTAGTACAAATGAGGCAATAAAGGAAGTGATGACTACAAGTGAGTCATGACCTGGGAGAGATTGGAAGAAAGAAAGAGAACCGGGTGTGGATGGAATAGGAATTGGGTAAAGGGGTCATCACAGGTGAAAAGAAAAGATGGTCCAAGGTGAGTCAAACACTCGACCTGGCTAAGTAAGATGAGACTTGGAGAAAAAGAGTGGTTTACATTGATTGTAACAGACTCTGTATTACCAAACACAGCTCTCTCAAGCCTACCCTTATGCCAATATCTCCCTACTTATCTCCAAGTAGTAGTGCTGTAGCTCCCCACACTAGAGTTCCTCTGTCACTGGAATCTACTCTGCTTCACATAGTGTTGTTGCAACTTGGCTAGTTGTTAGCCGACTATGGCTCTCCATGGCTACAGCTTGACTTGGCTGGCTATGACATAATAGCCACTGTCATGTGGCTTGGCTTGACTCAGCTAGCCGGACCAGTCGGCTTGGGGCTGGTACATCACAATGTGTCATCAGTTACAGCTCTAGCTGGCTTGAGCCAGCTTCGAGCTGGCATTGCAAGTAGCTAGACATATTACAACAAACATGTTATGTGACTGAAATGTCCCTACATACATCCTATTTCATGCAATAATACATATCCATCAACAACATGATCACTGGTGAGTGCGAGACAGCCTGCTACTGCAATGCAGAGTGAAAAGATCTTGCTTCTCAGGTTGGGCAGTTTTTTGTGCTCGCTTCCTGAGCACACTTGCATCAGTCAGAGAAACCAGTAAAAATAATGGGTATCACTCACCTTTGTGCTTTGGCATTGCTGCCATCATGGCTACAGTATGTTTTTTGATGGTCAGTCGGCCCCATTGAGATTGGTGTGGTCGCCAGACATAATAATACAGAGTTGTGGATATTCTCACATATATTGTGAGGTGATGGAGATGGTCGCTTGTCATTGGTGAGTCCACTGAAAGCAAGCAAGCCATAGCTTGTGGCTGATGCATTGAGCATATGGTGGTGGAGCAGCAAACGAAGGTAGTTGTAGTTGGGTTTTGCCACATAGGCAAGAGAGCGTGAATACTGCAGGAACGTGGCGAACTCATGAGGGAGGCCATCGCACAGTTCATCAATGGTGGTATCTTGTTTCAGCTTTAGTATTGCATCATTAGAGAGGGCAGGGTAGATACTGCTGAACCACAGGAGTGATCCTTGCAGCAGATATATTAGTGTGTATGTGAGTGACTCAAGATCATCGCGGTGGCTTGATTGAATGCCCAGGTGATGATTGATTGATGGAAAAGAGGAGGTATGACAAAATGACAGCCATGTTGGCACAAAATGTGTGGTTGAGTGGCAGAGTTGTGATATTGGAATGCGATACTGAAGTTGATGAGAAAGATGGTGTAATTTGACATACTGTGTCCGATCAAGACATTTTGTGGCTTGATGTCATGGTGGATATAGTTGTGTGAGTGTATATGTTTGAGTCTATGTACCTGTCAAGTAAGCAGTTAGTGGATCAAACACTTCGACGGTTAGCATCATTAGATACTCACTAAATGATACCCCACCATAAGAACAATGTCCAGGTTGAGACAACCACCCTGTGAAGCAAGTATATCACATAAGGGTGTCGCCACATTATTTAGAACAAGAGTGTGGTATGACAATTCTCTGCCGAAAAACAAGGGTTGAGGAAATCCGACACCTCCATGAAGTTTCTTCAAAATGTAGAACTCATGCTCCAGTGAGGAAGGGTCCTGGGTACAATGCTTGAGCTTGACTGTGACATCCTGGCCACTGATGAGATCTTGTGCACAATATACAATTGCTAAGGGCAGAATTAGTGCACTTGAGAGTCAAATCATTGTTATATCTTAGTACACACCATGTGAGCCTTCACTGAGAATTTCTCTCAACGTGTATCTTCCATCTACACAATCAATCCTTGTTACAGAGGGGTGCCAGGTTGTTGAAGGCATTTCAGAGGAGCATCCATTTCAAAGTTCACACAGTTCAAATTTCAAACATTGCCGCACTCAGAAGATACAGAATACATCCCTGGAGTCATTGTGGCTGGCCCGATTCGAAAATCACCTGACCAGCGCTCATCACTTCATTCTTGTCTGTAGTTGCCCTGAATATCAAACAGATCGTCTTGTGGAACATGCCATTATTGAGTGGAAGAGATGGGAAGGATAGATATCAGAAGAGGTGGAACCATGGAAGGAGGTGGAGAAGTTGATGCATCAGTTTGTGCTCACTCAGAGGCAGGAGCGGGAATGGGTGAGCCATTGGCATAGGGATGGATGCAGTGGGGACGATGATGTTGAGGAGGTCAAAGATGAAAAGGTGCAGGGTCACCATTCTTAATCATTTCGTGTTACAACCTTCATACAAGCCGACTGCATGACCTACATATATGTAATCATATCATGTTACAACTTTTGAATGTTGAACCAGCTGCATGATCTAATCCGACTTGCAAGAATAAAAATGATCGGAGACTGCTTCTACCATGGTGCAGCTGACTATGGCTTTTAATGAAACCTGTCATTCACATGGCGCACTGCCAACCATGCCTGGCCAAACAACTTGACGTGCGACGTCACACTTGGACCCCCATTCAACACACTAGACAGTCTCGACATGGGGAACCTCAATGCACAACGGACTGGGACCCACACTAGTCATATGTCACTGTGAGCCAGAGCCCAACAAGATGCCAAGTAAGCAAGCCAAGTACTCACCCATGACTGATATGCTCCCTGTTGTCATGCTCACCTTGCCTCGCAGGATGGACTTCAAATCCGGCCCCACCTGATAGTGATCGAGATGCAGAGTGCGATTAGGAAGGATCAGCATGAGACTAGGAGGGATGACCACACCCAAGAAGTATAGCCCCCAAAAATGTCTGTTACCAAGGAGTTGGATGACAGATGAGGCCATGAAATAAAAGGTCAGGCTGCATGCGTGGTATCCATGTGAGAGAAGCAGGATGTGAGGAAAGTCCATCTAAGAAAGGAGTGTTGGCGGCAAGAAAACAAAGAACAGTTGAATTCATGTACATGTGACCTGAAATGATGTTCATGAACCTCAACAGGGTACCATCGCCAGTCATGTGCTGTGTTTTCATTGGTCAGTCTAGCATGCGGGAGAGAGTGCATGATGGACATATGTTTGCATTGTGAGCATCCAAGTGAGGTAAACACTGGTGTTGACTGTGATAATGGCATAGAAGACAAGCTTGATGTCTAGCAACTCGAGCCAATCAGGGCGAGGTGGATGATGCCATGATGAGCTGGAACCACAGAAACAGCTGACATCATGATGGGTTGCATTAGGGAGGCCAGTGCAGGAGAAGTGCCTGGAGAGCAAAAAGGATGGCGAGGGATTGGAGAGGGCATGAGTGAAAGGGTGCAGGTGGACCTAAAGGAAGGAGCAAAGAAAAGAGGGGGACGCCAGACTCCAACCGGATGGACGGTGGCATACATGATTCATAGGAGCCTTCCTTTTCTGGTGTTTGGTCCAGATCAAGCAAATCACTCCCACTAAAGGGTATACTGCCCCTTGTGGCAAAGATCCTGATCAACATGGTCAACCAAGTCAAGCACATCTGAGATCCACCAGACTCATCACCTGAGGTCATGGCGGGCCACTGTCAGAATCCACAGTTGACAGTGATATGTAATTGAATTGTTGTGCTCACTTGTGTCATTGCCCAAATGAACACTGTCCTACAACATTGGCCAGATTGCTTTCGAGCTGCTCTGAAAATGCTCAACATTTCTGCATGCAAGCATAAGCATCCAAATGACTTACTGGATCACACTGAGGAAAACTAGCAGTGTGTGAGTAACACCTGTTCCTCCTGCGAACACTGTCGGCCTCAGTACATTCCAACTCAGTCAAAAAGAGTAACTCACCAGCAATGAATATGGACGTATCATATGCTCCCATATCAGGTGCACATCCGTACAGACCATCAATGAAGAGTTTGACAGTCTGGTTCTGCACTGCAACTTCCTTCAAATGCTTCATAAACCCACCTCTGACATTGATGAGGAAGATGAGCTCCTTCCAGTGTGCAGCTTCGGCATTTGCTCTAACTTCACCATGACTCACAGAGTACTGATCTCTTGCGCCAGGTTGGAACAGAGGAGAGTCTATACTTGAGAGATGGAAAAGGGATGTGCTTCAAGCGGAAGCGTCGAAATGGAGGGTATGATGAAGTACGCAGACTGGCCAGGGGACCACCGAAAATGTGGCGAGCAATGCACTGTCACCCAGACAGGGTCGACGTCGATGGTTGGAGAGCAGTTCGGTGGTTGCAACTTTGCACATTGACTGAAACCACAGTACAAGTGGTTGAACATCACAACTTGAGTGATCTGCATGAAATGATCAAGCACCCAGAACATAAAGGATGGCCAGCCTGAGATCCAGTATGAGAAGCTCAATCCATGCTTGTTAGTATCATATATTGCATGCAGAGGAGGTTCGCTTACTTTGTTTGCTTGGTATGAAAGTATGCTCCTAACAAGAAAATGATAACTACTGTGAGATGAGAAAAATACTTGGTTAGGATTTGCTCACAATACCACAATGAAATGTGAGGATGAGGGGCACCGCTAGGTGGCTTTGTCTCCCAAAACGCACATGAATGGTCGGCAGAGGGAGGGGAGAGATGGTGTTATGCTAAGCGTACACAGGGTCTAGGGTTTCGAGGGAGAAGTACCTTCAGGTGATACTCACGAAGAGACCAACGACTGAAAGGATTCTCAAAAGGATTTACTCAGGGGGGGTGAAGCGAAGGCTTCCAAGGTGAGACCAGATAGTATGCTGGTATTGCGTAGATCAAGAATAGAGACTAGTTTACATGGAGGGACGAAGTACATATACCGGAGACAGTGTGACCATGACAGAAGGAAATCGAACTACATGGAATATGATGGAAGTAAGGGGGAACGTCATCGTTGTGATAGAAGCGATGATAGGAGATAAGGGAGTCCGATGATAAGAGATACAAAGTTAAGAAGATAAGAGTCGTCTGGTCAGGAAAATAGCTGCATGAAGAAGAAGGCAGTCAGGCCAGCGACGAGAAGAGTGCTATGGTTAGCATGAGAGAGGGTTCCTCTCCAAGTCTGCATAGAAGCGTGGAAGAAAAGAAGGAGGATACGACGATGAAGGAGAAAAACTGTAACATTACCCCCATTGTACAATTGAACTCCAGGTTCAATCACTATACCCCTGTTGTGCCATGGAAGAGGACTCAGGGATGCGGAAGCCCGTGAGGTCGGTGGGTAGGTGGGGAGGTCCGCCGTGGATCGCCATCTGCTATGAGGGGAAAAGGCGTTCAAGTGGACAGATATTGAAGACGTGCCCTGGTTGATGACAATGTCCACAATTGCGATGGGGGCAGTATCGATCTGTATGTCCCCAGTTAAGGCAATAGTCGCAGTGGTGAGTAAGACAGGATCGAGATGGGTGACCCGGGGCAGCAGTCTGGCAGTGAGGGCAGACATACTCGGTGCAGTTCTCACGATAGTGACCTGAGTGGTGGCATTGAAAGCAGATGGTGGTGGGGGATGCAGGAGGAAGTCCAGGGAGACGAGTAGAACGAGGAATGACTCTGGTAGGAGAAGAGAGTGCGGAGGTTCCATTAGGCAGGGAGATTCGTTGGGCGTTTACCCTGGGAACAGGGATGGGATTGGGAACTGGGTTGTGCATAATGTGTTCTTCAGAGCTGTCCGAGTAATAGTCTTCCGGATTGGATTCCACTGCGGTAGAGGTGTTGGTAGGGCTAGGGGAGGAGAGACGAAGGGCAAGTGCAGGAGGAGGAATGGGAAGGGGTTCATTGTAAATGCGAGGTTGTCCAAGAAGAAAGTTTTCTACACGTAAAAGGTAAGCGTCACGCTGTTCCTGTGGGAGGGAAAAGAAAATATGACGAAAGGTGGGGTAGATGGTGCAAGGAGGGAGATTTTCGATGAAAGTTCTGAATCCATGGGTGAACAAAATGTTTATTACATGGCGAGGAAGTTCGCCAACAGCGAAACGGAGGGGAACAGATTGAGGTTCGACGGGTATGAGTCTTTGTGTCCAGGCGATGCCATGGAAGAGACAGATGAGGTCTTGAGAAATAGTGTCCTCCGCAAAGAGGGGGTCTTCTTCGATGGCTAGGAGGAGTTGAGGGGTTTCGAGGATGGCGGTGAATAGTAATTGCATTCCATGATCAGGTAAAAAGGATGGGTATACATTTCGTTCTCTTAATGGAGAAGTGGGGGTTGAAAGCGAAGAAGAGGCAACGGACGACGACAAAAAGGACATTGTAGGGTAGAGTTGTCTGGAGATACTCACGAAGAGACCGTCAACAGAGAATTTTACCCGTATCAAAGGAAGTGTTGTCGTTTATAAGATGAGAGGATGGAAGCGGAATGTCGGAGATTAGTTTCGGGTTCCCAGGTGTTTTCTGAGGAAGGGTAGCCTTTCCAGGAGGTCAGGTACAATCTTCGGTTGGTGGTGCCTTTGTGGGAAAGGATGGCTTCGACTTCCTACTCTTCTTCGTTATCGATGACATCAGGGGGTGGGAGAGAGAAGGCAGGTCCATATGACTCTGTGGAGCGATAAGGAGATAACAAGGAAGCATGGAACACATTGTGTATCTTCCATGTGGGAGGAAGTCGGAGTTTGTAGACGAGGGGAGATAGTACCTGAGAGATTTCGAAAGGTCCATGGCATTTGGGTGCGAGTTTCCTAGAGGGGTATTTGAGACGGAGATGGGTTGCTTCTAACCACACCTTGTTTCCGACCTTCCATGGGATGAATCGACGATTGGATCTTACAGTCATGATGTTGCGAGCGGATTCATGAGCAGCTAGGGCTTCCTTTCTAGAAGATTCGAGGGTGGATAAGCAATTTTCGAGGGCAGGAAGAAAGGTCTTTCCCAAAGGAGGGTAGGAGCGTGGTTCATAACCATAGAGAAGGGAGAATGGGGACTTTTTGGTGGAGCTGTGTGGGGCGGAGTTATGATGAAATTCGGCAGCAGATAAGGATTGCGCCCAGGCGTTAGGGTTGTTGGCGCAGAAGATACGAAGATAGGTTTTGAGTTCTTGATTGGTTCTTTTGGTTTGGCCATCAGTTTGGGGGTGGTAGGCAGTGGAGAGACGAATATCGTAGCGGAGGAGATGAGCTAGTTCAAGGGCGAGGGCAGAAGCGAATTGAGAACCTCTGTCAGATATGATGGAGTCATATAGGCCGAAGCGTTTGAAGACGTGGTCAAAAAATAGTTGGGCGACTCCAGCAGCGTCAATGGTCTTTGAGCAAGGGTTGAGAATTACCCCCTTCGTAAGGCCATGGTCTACTATGACCAGGATAGAGTCATGTCCATCAGAGGGGGGGAGATCAGTGATGAGGTTGACGGACAGTTGGTGGAAGGGGATAGGCAAGGAAGAAGGGATTGGGGCAAGCGGAGGGCGAGTGGGGTGGGTGTTGACCTTGTTCTGTTGGCAGATGGCGCAACCATCTATGAAGTGCTTGACGAAGGTTGACAATCCGGGCCACCAGAAGTCGTGTTCCAGGATGGCCTTGGTGCGGAAAATACCCATGTGGCCTGATAACAGAGAGGAATGTATGTTGTGGAGGAGGGGAGATCAGGCAGAGGGGGGAACATACATGCGACCTTTGAAGTAGAGGTGTCCATTGTCATATCTCCAATCCGAGAGGGAGGCTTGAGTGAAGAGGGGGGATCCTTCATCGAGAGCGGCGAGGGCTTTGAGAACAAAGGGATTGGAGGGGGTGGAGCGTTTGATGTGAGAAGTGAGTGTAATGTCGAGGGCGTTGATGACGACTGGGTCGGGTACGATGGATGCATCGAGGTTATTGAGGGAAGTATCAATGAGATCTTTTCAAGAGAGAGCGTCTGCTGGTCCCATTTGTGTTCCAGGAGTAACGATCCATTCGATGTCAAAGTCTTGGAGGAAGAGTGCCCAGCGGGCTTGGCGACGAGAAAGTTTGCGAGGGTCTCGTATGTAAGAGAGGTTTTTGTGATCGGTGATGATGGCGACAGGGTGGTTTGTTCCTTGGAGATAATGTTTCCATTTGTCGAGGGCAAGTATGACCGCAAGGAGTTCGCGGTCATAGATGTCATAGTTTCGCTCTGCGGGAGTGAGGGTTCGAGAGAAGTAGGCGCAAGGATGTTTACTACCATTGGTATCATTTTGCATGAGGACTGCTCCGACAGCGAGAAGAGATGCATCGGTCATAACAAAGAATGGACAAGAAACATCGGGGAGGGTGAGGACTGGAGCGGTGGAAAAGATTTTTTGGAGAGAGTCAAAGGATCTTTGTTGGAGGGGGGACCAGATCCAAGGTTGGTCTTTGCGGGTGAGGAAAGTCAGGGGAGATACAATGTCAGAGTAGTTGGGAATAAATTTGCGATAGAAATTGGCGAATCCCAGGAAGGAGCGTACTCCCTTCACGGAAGTTGGTGGTTTCCATTCAGAGATGGCAGAGAGCTTTCCTGGGTCCATTCGTACTGTGCCTTGGCCTACGATCATGCCAAGGTATTCCATAGTAGGGGTATCAAAGGAGCATTTGGATATTTTGAGAGACAATCCGTGTTCTCTGAGACGTAAGAGGACGCGTTGAGTTCTTTCGTGATGAAGGGAAAGGGTTCCTGCGGTGTGGATGCCTAGATCATCCATATAGATCTTCAGCCATCGTTCAGCAATCATGTCTGCGAAGGTATTGTTCATGAATGTCTGGAAGGTAGAGGGAGCATTGCAGAAACCGAAGAACATCACTGTGGGTTCGAAGAGGCCGAGGGGGGTGATGAAAGCAGCTTTCCATTGGTCAGAGGTTTTGATGCGGATATTGTTGTATCCCCATCGGATGTCGAACTTGGTGAAATAGGAAGCATCTTTCATGTCATCGATAAGTTCGGGAATGAGGGGGAGAGGGGCGGCGTTGCGAATGGTGTGACTGTTAAGATGTCTATAGTCCTGGCAGGGACAAAGAGATCCATCTTTCTTGACAACGAAGAAAAAGGGGGCTGCTTGAGGGGATTTGGAGGGTACAATTCGTCCGGTTTTTAGATGTTCGTCAACAAATGCTTGAAGAGCAACACGTTCAGTGGGATTCAAGGGGTATACTTTGGTGATCTTAGGGACAAAGGTGTCTTTGAGATCGATGGTGTGATCAAAAGATCGGTGGGGTAGGAGTTTATTATGGGTTTGTTCGGAGAAGACGTCAGCGAAGTCTTTACAAAAGTCAGGGATAGGTATTTCCTTAGGTTTTTCTGCTTGGACGATCTCTGTCGATATGGAGATCTTGTTGATATGTTCTTCATGGAGGAGGTGCTCACGAAGAGACTCATCGACTCCATGAGGATATCTTTGGGTGAATAATTCAGAGATCTCTTGATTGACGTCATAGTTATACCAGTTAGCCTTATAGGAATTTTCAGGGAGAGTAGGAGGGTCAATATTGAGGGTGAAGTTTTTCCAATCAATCCTGGGATTCCATTTCTGAAGCCAAGGCATTCCCAGGATGATTTGGGGACGGCTGAGGCAAGTGATCATCAGTTTTACCGGGTCGTCGGACAGTGTTCCAGAGGAGAGAGTAGTGTGGGCGTTCCATAGTATGGACCCCTTTTGGTTGGTGGTCCCATCAACGTTGTAGGCAATGATTGGTTCGGGACATTTTACCAAGTTGAAGTTGTCTTTGGCTAGGAGTCGAGGGTCAAGGAAATTTCCGGTGGCTCCAGAGTCGATGAGGGTGGTGGTTTTGATGGTTTTGGTCTTTCCTTGTAGCGAAACAGGGATACGCATAGTTCTATTGTTTCGCGGAGCTACAAGTATATGATTGATGGAAAGGGAAGAAGACGTCGCAGCGGCTTCCCTTTTTAAAAATCCTTTGCTTTCTGTACTCCAGGAGTAGATATCTTGGCTAATTCCTCCATAGGCTCGTCTTCATAGCAAGCCTTGAGGACGGAGAGAATTTCTTTCTCGGATTTCCCATTAGTAGTAAGGGAGTGAATGTATTCTTCGAACGAAGAGTGAGGGGGAGTTTCCTTGGTTTCAGTTTCGGAGGTTCTGATGTTCTGGGGTCGATTGGTTGATCTGGGAGGTCGTGGGGGTGGGTACCGGGAGGCGGGATGAAAGTTTGGGTCCGAGGCATTGTGACCTTTCTTTCGGCATCGAAAGCACATCCCTTCTCGGATCACTGTCGACGTCCATGGCATTGGGATATCTCTGGGGACGAGGGGTGGTGTGGTGGAAGAAAGGTTGGAGGGTCCCTTTCTTGAGTGTGAGGATTCTCATCCTTTGGGCATGAAAAGTTTTTGCTTTAGTTACCCATTCGGTGATGGTGGTGGGGACCGGTGACATGGAAAGGATCATGGTGGAAATTTTCTCATCAATCCCCAAGGAGAAGATGTCGATGAGGGTGGTGTCGTCGGTCATTCCAGCTTTGCTGGCTAGGTTCTGGAAGTCGGTGATATATTGTTGGAATCCGTCGTCATGGGTTCCATCAGGGAGGCGAAATGATTTCTGGACTAATTTGGTGAGATCAGTCCTTGCTATGGCCTTGGTGTCGAAGGGAAAAAAGGTGGAGTCAAAGTCCTTGGTGAAAGTGTCGAAGTCTTTGTCTTTAGCAGCAATGGCGGTATCCGCCATTTTGTCGTACCACATTTCTGCGAAGGAGGCGCCTCTTCCTTCGCTCATCTTGTTGAGGGTGGTCATGACCTTGTCGTTGTCTGTGGTGTACAGGGCGGAGTTGATGGCGAAGTAGGCTTTCATAGCCTTGATCCATCGAGGTGCATCAGTGGTTTTTCCCGAGAAGTCAGCGGGAAGGGCTGCTTTAAGTTCAGTGGGTCTAGTCGACATGGTGGGTTGGCTAGGAATGGGGGGTGGGTTGGGTGTTGGGATACCTAGGGGAGTAGAGGACACAGGGTTCGCTGGGTTTGTGGGGGTAAAGATGTATTGTCGCTGGGTGGTGCTTGGGTTGGGTCCTACTTGGGGGTTGCGATGTGAGCGAGGTCTCGACGGTGCTGGGGTGGGGGTGGCTGGGATTTCTGGGATATGGACGTCTCTTAGATCGTCCTCATCTTCGGAGTTTACTCCGTAGCTTCTGTGGTGACTCATGGTGGAGATAAGGGTGTCCTACACCTGAGAAGGTGGGACGAAGGTTATTCTTGATCTTTTGTTATGCTAAGCGTACACAAGGTCTAGGGTTTCGAGGGAGAAGTACCTTCAGGTGATACTCACGAAGAGACCAACAACTGAAAAGATTCTCAAAAGGATTTACTCAGGGGGGTGAAGCGAAGGCTTCCAAGGTGAGACCAGATAGTACGCTGATATTGCGTAGATCAAGAATAGAGACTAGTTTACATGGAGGGACGAAGTACATATACCGGAGACAGCGTGACCGTAACAGAAGGAAATCGAACTACATGGAATATGATGGAAGTAAGGGGGAATGTCATCGTTGTGATAGAAGCGATGATAGGAGATAAGGGAGTCCGATGATAAGAGATACAAAGTTAAGAAGATAAGAGTCGTCTGGTCAGGAAAATAGCTGCGTGAATAAGAAGGCAGTCAGGCCAGCGATGAGAAGAGTGCTATGGTTAGCATGAGAGAGGGTTCCTCTCCAAGTCTGCATAGAAGCGTGG
This sequence comes from Boletus sp. MG55, assembly GCA_003313885.1. Taxonomy (NCBI): domain Eukaryota; kingdom Fungi; phylum Basidiomycota; class Agaricomycetes; order Boletales; family Boletaceae; genus Boletus; species Boletus sp. MG55. The sequence continues at coordinate 22,518 of QGOI01001976.1, read as the reverse complement.
AAGGAAAGAAGGAGGATACGACGATGAAGGAGAAAAACTGTAACATCCTGTCAATGTTTGATAGGAAAAGATTGATATCTGGATCTTTTCCCTTGACAGTCATGGTGACTGTGTGCACATGGGTTTCCTTCTTGGCTCTCTTGCATCAGAACATCTGTTCCTTTGGGTGATTCCTGGTGGAGCAGTTCTTCTTGTTGCATATGAAGCAAGTGCCATCCCTGATTCATTTGGTGCATTCCGCTGGAGAGAGGAAGATCCTGTCTAGTGTTGCCGCAGCTCTGGCTCCTAGCTGACCCTGGCCATAGCCAAGCCGCATGGCTTATAAAACCAAGCTGAGCCTTGCTAAGCTGCAACTTACGGCTGTGAGCTGGCTAGCCAAACACCTCGCCGTCACTGCAGCGTGATCCATGTGACCCACATCTCGACCTCACCCTCATCATCTCCCCAGGTGTGCAAGAGCAACCATATGCCCTCGCTGTCACCCCAGCCTCATCCAGGCTGTCTATGGTGCCCCATCATCGCTCTTGCGGCCTCACTCACCCTGAGTGTGTGGCAGTGACAGCACAACATGCATGATTGTGCATGTTGCACAGTCATTCCTGCATGCTCTCCGCTCCAGCCCAGGTCGTGGTCACCTCGCTCTCATCTCAGTGCAGTTGTATCCTTGTCCTTGTCCTTGGAGTCTCAGTGCCATCACTGTCATCATTGCCTCATCCTCATCTCAGTGCTGTCATCAGCATTGTCACCATCGCCTCGTTTCCATCTCAGCGCAGTCGTGGTCACCTCATCCTTGTCTTAGCACAGTCACCATCTCCTCATCCTCATCTCAGCGGTCACAGTCTCCTTGTCCTTGTCTCAGCACTGTCCCCTCATCCTCAGCTCAGCATGGTCACCATCTTCTCATCCTCATCTCAGCACAGTTGTGGTCACCTCGTCCTCGTCTCAGCACCATCGGCAGCATTGTCACCGTTTCTTCGTCCTTGTCTCAGCACAGTCACAGTCTCCTCATCCTCATCTCAGCACCATTGCAGCAACAGTGTCATTGGCAGTCCCCTACCATCCTTGCCATGGCCCTTGTCCTTGCCCCTACCCTTGTCCTTGTCCATCCCATCCGTCATCCACCCCATCCGTCATCCTCCCTCATCCATGCCCCTCCCTCATCCCACTGCAGGAGTGTGCAGCAGTGACAGCACAACAATTGTGTGTGCATTGTGCAGTTGCTGCTGCATGTCCCATCCCTCATCCTCATCCTTCCTCACCCTCACCCTTCAACCCTTGTCCTCATCCTACCTCATCTGGCTGTGGGAGCATGCAGCAGCGACTACACAACATGCACATGATTGTGCATCTTGTGTGCACGTCCCTTCCCTCCTCCACCTCCTCGCATCCTCCACCTCCTCCTCGTGTCCACCTCCTCGTGTCCACCACCTCCTTGCGTCCACCTCCTCCTTGTGTCCACCTCCTCCTTGTGTCCACCTGCTCCTCATGTCCACCTCTTTGTGTCCACCACCTCCTCACCCCCTCCTCGTGTCCCCCTCGTGATGGGGTCCTTGCCCCATCCTCGCATCCTCGTCCTCACCTCGTCCTCACCCTCGCCTCATCATCCTCATCCTCGTCCTCATCCTCATCCTCTCCTCCTGGCCTCTCCTTGTCCTCGTCTCGCCTTCAGGTGCAGAAGTGACCACACACTGTGTGCAATTGTGCGGTCGCTTGTGCATCATCCTTGTCCTTGTCCTTGTCCTCTCCTCTCCTCCTGGCCTCTCCTCGTCCTTGTCTCACCTTCAGGCACAGAAGTGACCACACACTGTGCGCAATTGTGCGCATGTTGTGTGGTTGCTTGTGCATCCCCCCTCACCTCATCCTTCTCACCTCCTGGTCCTCGCCTCGCCGTCATCATCAGCATCTCCTCCTGATCCTTGTGACAAGGTCCTCACGCCCTCATTGCCATTGCCATTGTCCTCACCTCATCCTCATTGCCTCGTCCTCGCAATGAGGTCCTCACCTCGTCGTCATCATTGCCTCCTCTTGCCCTGAGGTGCAGAAGCAACCACACACCACATGATTGTGCATGCATTGTGTGATCACTTGTGCATCCTAGTACCTGGCCATCATCTGGTGACTCTAGTCTCTGTCCCCAGCTCACCTCTTGGCGTGCAGCAGCAACCACACAACACATGCAATTGTGTGTGCATTATGCAGTTGCTCCTGCATGCTCCAAGTTATATTTAGCATAGTTTTTTTTTTCAATGTTATTCTTTAAATAAAAAAATTAAATAAAAATTACCTGACAGAGCCTGAGAACCGGCTTAAGCTGACTTCTGGTTGGCTTAAGTCAGCTTAAGCTGCCAGAATTCAATGCCTGGCTCCAGACCGGCTGCAGTGACTAACTAAGTCAGCAATAGCCAAGTTGGGCAATAAGCCGCGGCTAATGCAGCTGAGCCAAGCCAAGCCAAACCGTGGCAACACTAATCCTGTCCATGTCCATGGCATTTGAATCTTTCTTGTTTCCTCCTCCATAATGGGCAACAGGCCCTTTCCTGATAGTGCAGAATCGTTTGAGTCCCCCTTCAATTTCGGAAGCTTTCTGGTAAACTTCTTCCATGTTATCTGGTTTCTTTATGGCACCAGATAGGGTAAGTTGCTTGGTGATTTTGGGGTCAATTCTGTGGAGGAACCATTCTAAGTGGGCTTTTACATCGGTGATCTGGCTTCTGACTGCCATGATGGAGAAGGCTGAGATGAACTTCTCGAAGCCTTGTTTATCATGAACATCTTGGATCAGGGTGGCCAGATCGATACAAGCAGCGGTGGCAGTGTCGTATGGGGAGTAGGTGGTCTGGAAAGCCTCCTGTATCTTGGTAAAGGTTCAATGGGCTGAGACCATAATACTCCTGGGTTTTCTGGAGCCAATTGTTCAAATTTGAAGGTAGAGATCTCCATCAATCTTACCATCAATCTTGGTGCCAAATCCAACTCCATCCCAAGTCATACAGCCCCATATCATCAGAGAACCTCCTCCAAACTTGAGTATGCCTTCCACTTGCCTTCCACTGAGCTGTTCCCCTGCCCATTTCTACACCCATTTCTGCCCATCTGACCTTATACAATTTATTTGAGTCATATTAGACCATACCACCTTTTTCCAACCCTCTCCAGATAAGCCTGGTGATACTTGACTGAAAGAAGGGGATATTCAGACTTGATCACAACCTTCATACCTGTGTTCTTCAAGTGCCTATGCACTGTGGAGGTAGATAGAGGTGATTGGCAATATTGGTGAGTGCTTTGGTTACCTGACCAGCACTCTCTGTCTTTCTAGAAGTAACAGTGAATGGGATCAAGGATAAGAAGTATATATATGAGACAGTCTGAACTGTCAGATTGTGTTGCCATATAGAGCAAATATGTAATCCCAGATATCTTGACCAATGTCTCTCTCATAATGCACATCCTCATACCTTCAGTTGCATGTGCTGCAAATAATCTATGGTCATATATGAATAACTGATGAAACATATTATTGGGAGGTTTTGAACTGTTAGATTATCCTGACATGTAAAGATGGGTTGTAGCCCATGTTAATGTTATGCTTGGCCCAGGTAGGGACAAGCAAGCCTCTGTTGACTAAGGTTCTGAGAGTTCTGAACCAAGAAGAGACTACTGGGAGCAGTACATCTTGACTAGGGACCTTCTGTGGGTGATGCTCACGAAGAGACCAGTGACCAAGAAGAGGACTAGAGGTTCTAACCAACTAAGTTGTCAAGACTTAGAAGGGATTCTGAGGAGTTATGACCAGGTAGATTCCAGTAACTATGGAAGTACAGAGGAACTCTAGTGTGAGGAATCCTGGTGCTATGATGCAAGTATAAGTAAGCTAAGGGTTGCATGAGGACAGGCTTAGAAACACTGCATTAGGTAATACATGAGTCTGAGTGAGTCATGGAGGAAATAATGACTAAGCAGGGTGACAACTGGGTGGAAGCGAAGAGCGGAAGAAGAACTGGTTGGCACATGAACAAGAGAAGGTCAGTGTAGATGAAAGAAAAGGTAGTCCAAGTGTATGATCATAACAATTAATGTGAGCAATGACCCTCTGAAATCCATGGGAGAATGCGGTTCTCAGACCATGTTGCAAGCAAATTATGTACATGCATATTGCATATACAGTTTCTTCACAACAATCAAGCATTTTGGATGTTTTGAAATCTCAGATTGTCTTGGCATGTAGAACATAGTTGTAGCAGACAATGCAGTGACTAATGTCACTTCTTTAGTATGGCATAATTAATTCATTTGCATCCACTATATTCAACACATGGTCTAAGATATGCCAATCATCCACTAAGGCATTGGGTTATCTTTTATTATTGGATTGGCATTGCATGGGAGATAAAATATAGCCTATTGTCCAGATTACCAATGGACATTTTATAATTGTGGGCTAACAACCTCATCCAGGGCTGCTATAAGCATAATAACATATAGCTATAATTGAACATTTGAGACATATGTTATGCTTCTACCAGAAGCAAACAAGTAATACTAACCAAGAGGTCAAGAGCATGTTCCAAGTCTTGTGGCTGGACAACTCCAGATGGCTATGGCAGCACCATTGTGCTGTGGCTTCCAAACAGGATCTATGTGTGAAGATCCTTGTTGAACAATAGTCTATCCCAAGTAGAGAATCCTAGACCAAGGTTAAGGTTTGAGAGAAGATGAAAGAGAGAAATGATTGAAGGAACTCAGCAGGACTTCTTAACACTTATGGTAGATTGCATAGATCAAGTTAAGGTACATGAAAGCAAGAAGCAGCCCTTTTATAGGGAGTCCGAATAGGACTGAGAAATAAATAATGATCCCAAAGTAAACCAGGAGGGAATGAAATGAAATGGAACTCACCTGTGTGTCACCAATAACATTACTCGTTAGTAATGAGAATACCACATGATGTTCATACTAACTAGAGGGAAATTCTTGCCCTGCGGTGCTGTGGTGCTTTCTGCAGCTTTTGGCATTGACTTAGCACCCGAAAAATACTGGGTTTAGAGATGAGATAAGAGATAAGAGATGATGTATGCTTATGTCATGTGACAGCGGTGGCAATCTGGTGCCATAGCAGCCATACCGCTGAAGAATAACAAACCTGGTTGAGTGTAACCAGGCAGTAAGGGGTGAGGGTGCGATGGGTTCGTCCCAAGGTGGGTTCAAGTAGAGGCGTAAGTCCAGAATGGTATGTGGTCCAAGAGAAAGAGGTCCGGAAGGTAGTCCGGAGTAGATAACGATAGTCTGGTGTTATTTTTAGTAGTCCAGACTCGTTAGTCTGGAGCGAGAGATGTAGGGAACAATGATGATGACAATGGGAGACAATGACAGAGATGTGCGTGCGTGTGTGGAGAAAGCTTACAAATGCGAAAAGATGTCATTTGACCTGAAGGTACAGAGCTTTATAGTCCAGGCATTTCCCAGAACTGTCAAACACGAAATGAACGAACTGTAACTATAAAACGAACGTAAAGGGAGTGACAAAAAGTGATAGGAATGTCCAAAAGGAGTCACATAAGTAAAGCGAATGATATGAAAAGGAATGACCGAAGACTGGACCGAAAAGGAACATAGACTGACCGGACTACACTTGGACTAAGAGACCAGAGTAACGAAACTCGAACCGGACTAGGTAAACGATGACTGGACTGGTCATACCCAATGAGAGAGTGTCTGTAGAATATGGTAAAAACATGGATTGTAAGCCTAGAGACATACGAGTCTCTACACCGCTGCATCAAAAAAGGCCGAGGCATGCCACTAGCCTGTCCTTGTTGTTTCCCATGACATTAGAGTGCTGCTGCTTGCTGTTGCACATGATGAGCATGCTATCTCCCTCAACTTTGTACAGAATTTAACACAGTTTTCACTTATCCTTATTAATATTGTTATTTAAATACTAATCATCTACTCAGAATAGCCTTACAAGTAAATATAATGTATCTTTTGAATGTCACCTCCCAGGCGAGTGACCTGGGACTTGCTGGGCGAGTATCCAAAGTCTGATAGGCTATATCGGACTTTGTAATTCCTCTTCTCCTCCCTTGTCGTTGATGTCCCACGCATGGTCCTAGTCATTGGACATCATGCAGGATGTCATGGACGGCATCCTGCCATGCACAACGGTGCTTCTACGCTGCTAAGTCTTTTTTGTCGCTGGCCAACCTTTATCCGATGTTCTAGAGGACAACATTGCCCCGGTCCGACTACACAAGTGCTACCACCTCAACATGTTAGTCGTTGGATGTCATGCAGGATGTCATGGACAGCATCCTGCTGTGCATGATGGTGCTTCTACGCTGCTAAGCCTTTTTCATTGCTGGCCAACCCTTATCCAACGTTCTAGAGGACAACATTGCCCCAGTCCAACTACACAAGTGCTACCACCTCAACATGCTCAACTTGTCCGCAACCCCACGTTGTTGCCACTCCCACTCTTCTAATCCTTTTTCCTAGTCGTTGGTTGACTTATCTCCATGTTCTAGATGACAACAGCCATTGTGCATGGCGTCCTTCCTGTGCATGACATCTCTTCCTCTATATGTTCAACTTGTACACAAACTCATGCCATCATCGCTTCTACCCTTCTAATCCTTCCCACCCTTCTTCTTAGTTGTTGGCTGACCTTTCACCAATGTTCTAGACGATAATGTTGCCCCAGTCCGACTACACAAACACTACCGCCCCCTCAATGTGTTTTCAACTCACATGCAACCTCATGCCATCATCTTCTGTCTACTCCGTCATCTCGTATGCAACCTTGCATCATTGCCTCTGTTCTCTACTGTCTTCCAGAACAAGCTTCCCAAGCGTTGAGCACACAACCCACTGCCATTCTATCCCTGGTCTCTTTCGTGATCTAGAACACGTGGTTCTACCATGTTTGCATCTTAGGTAAGTCTCTCAACATAAAAAGTGTGCTCATACTAATTCTCCATCACTTATTAGCCACCATGCCTCAACCAAACAAACTGTTGACTTCAAAACAGGTGAAAATCACCGTCCTCGGCTCAACCCTTCCCAAAATATCATGGTTATCATTGGCTGATCTGAGGAGGGATCATATTGCAGAGGAGAAAAAGCACAGAGAGGCAGCCAGACGTAACCTACTTTTTTTCTACCTATGTGGAGACATTTCTGACCAATGGCGACACAGAATCCATGTAGCACCATGCCGGGCGTCGAGCACAACCCAGCTTCTTCTGTGGTTTGCAATATGTTAACCCCTTGTCCAGCATGACCATTGCACATTGCACCACATGCAGGTCACACTCCAAGTATGTTTTTGTCAAAGTAAAAGATGTACGGACCGGCCCATTACCATGTGTCATGGGTTTCAATAATGAAAGCATATGTAGTTACATGAAGGTGCTTGTATTACGAGATCACTTGATTACTGCCTCTCCCTGAAAATGAGGGCATGGGTAATATATGGTCATATTTAGAGTTGCAATGGAAGGCTAATCCTCGGCATCTTCGGAATCAGTACAAATCAACTCTTTGTCCAATCTGACATGGCAGTGTGGTTGATAAACTTTCTCCCCCTGTGCCTGTCGGGCCTTATTGTCTGCAATGCGTGCCTTAAGTTCTGCACCAGTCAGGACAACTCACTTGCATGCTGTGGATTCCAGCACTTCGAGAAGCTTGCCAATGTTGGCAAATCCTACCTTGGTAGGACTCTGGATGCAGCCAGGAATTGGCCAGCCATGAAGTGTAATACTGTAGTGCTCAACAATGGCATGCTTGTAGTTAGCGTTCATCTTCACTGCCTTACGAACATTTTTCTCCATAAGTATGGAGTCTAAGGAAGTTGTCAGTACACGAAGTAGCATAGACTAGATATTCAACTTACCAAGTTCATCTTGAATCAAAGTACGGCAATCACTGACAAGTTTGTTCCATGGTTGTTGGCAAGCTTTTTCAGCCAGAGCATCTGTTGTAAAGTTAGATTTATGAAGGGGAATTCTTTCAGCTTGAACTCACTAATACCACTCACAATCCAAGATTCCAGTTGGAGTCCAAGACAGCACGGATCAATGTTAAGGATGGTACAGATGAAAGTTTCAGCCTTAGCAGTGAAAAATAGTCTTGTTTCAGAGAGATCCTCTATGGAGCCTCAGATGGCAACATAGAAACCTTCGATTCCGGTCTTCATGCACAGGGCTGTCCACTAAATAATGATCAGTATGGTGTCGTCAACTATTGAACATATTACACATACCTCACGGTCCATTTGAGTGAATGCAGCAGTAATAGTACAACCGATGTGTTTCGTGCTCTTGTGTGCACACTGTGTTTTCTTTTCATGGTCATCTTGGACAGTGGCAATGAAAACGTCTAGCTGCTGAGGGGTAACAGCTTTGTAGGCATTGAGCAGCTCTGATTTATTTTGCGTGATGTATTCCGGGAGCTTGACATGCTTGCCATGTTGATGGCCTTAGGTAGATGTAAATTAACCACAAGACTACAAAGTTAACCAAAAAAAATCACCTGTATTGACTTCTTGCAGTTTTGCCTTCAAAAATGCATTCCACATATTAATGTGCCGCTGTTCACACAACATGTGACTATTGATGAACAGCTGAGTGTGCATCCACTTTACAGTACTAAAAAAGCATCAATGACAAACTCATTAGCATATGGATGACGTACTGGCCATGTTTGTTCACAAGGTCTTGAGCTTCCTGTACATATGCCTCTTGGGCCTGTGCGATGTCGGTAGCCAGTGCAGCATGACGAGCATGCCGCTCGGCTTTCTGTACATGGGTTAACTTGGCACAGACACTGTAGAGAATGGAGGTTCTCTACGGCTACATCCTCCCTTTCTACACATCCCTATCACCTTCTTCTCTTTCCAGATCGTCTTCCTCAAATTCCGAATGTGTCCCGGTCAATTCCATCCCAGTCCGAAATCCTGAATGCTCAGTAAGTCACTCTGGAGTCCCGCGGTGAGTCGGACTCATTCATATCATCTCACATTTCCTTCGTACCTTTCCTTTATCTTTTTATTCCCTCTTTTCGTTCATTTACTTGTCATGTGACTTCATATGGACACTTCTGATCATTCGGGATCAACCTGACAGACACTTACCTCACTTTTCATTCCATATACGTACATTTCAGATTCTTATCTCCATGTGTCCATATGGTCTTGGACTTAGTACTCAAGGATGTTAGCATCCATAATCAGTTGGGTTATATATACCTCATACCTGGAATTGTAAATTCAGCTTTGCTCACTCACATTCTGTCCGTCCAAGTCTCCCATTGCCATCGTCTATCATCTATCGCCATCGCCGTACCGTCCAACATCTTCCATGCATCTCGGACTGTCTTGGACTTCTCGGATTAATTTTGGACTCAATTTCCGCATGTAGGAAATTCCGGAAAATCCCTATTTCTTCATTCTCGCTCAGACTTCGTTCGGGTGGATCACTCTACTGGGTATAAGTTCCTTAGTCACCTCCTGACCTTCCCCACTTGTAGAATCCCTTTAGGGATGAACCATTCATACCCTCTGATTATCTTCCTCTAGCTCAGGCTGGAACACCTTGTTCCTGCAGGTCCTCCGAGCTTTCAATCTCTTCAACTGGAGCCCACTGTGAGGGATTCTCAAAGGGTCTCCGGGAGAACACTTTGGCTGACAGCCCAGCACCAAGAACTAAAATTTACTAGTGCAGTTTCGGGACTTACAAATTTCTGAAGACTCAGAACTTTTTTCATCTGTTGCACCTGGCGACACATTGCATAACCGTTCTGCTGACCTTCCCGACATCTTGGTTCCGTTAGGCATCACATTTGATCTGTTCGAACCATTCATTCCAACCTTTACATCACCGATGCCACCAACTTGGACCCTGTCAGAATCTCCTCTTTCAGACTCGCCACAGGAATTAGGTTCATATGGCATCCAAGACTCTCCATTCCAGCTTCCGATACCTGGAGCGTTTATACATTCGACCCCGTCCTGTACTCGGGATTCATCTTTTCCCACTTCGCCTTTTTCTTCTCCTCTCAGTCCACTTACTCCGTCTCCGTCGTTGTCCTCCACAGCATCCTCTCCCATCTCCTCATCCACTCCATCACTTTCATTCCTATTCCAACCATCCATAGTAACCCCGCCAATCATCCCACCTCCTGTCTTACCGACTCCGGTTATCCCTCTTCCACCTCTGGTTATTCCACCTCCACCAATTGTAAATCCGATCCCACCTATCGTACTCCTCATGGCTGCCTTCCATATGCCTTTGAGGGGATCCCAGAACATGCCAAAATTCGATGGGAAGAACTCTGCAGATTTACTGGGTTTCTTCGTAGAGATTGAAGAACTCGGAATTCTAGCAACCCTGGACGCCGCCGGAAAAATCAAAGCCTCATTGCAGTATGCCAACCAAGAAGAAGCCGAGTGCTGGGCGCTTCTCAAGGAAGCAACCAACAATCCCGCAGACTGGGATGCTTTTGTTGAAGCAGTAAAGAAGTTGTATCCCGGATGTGAAGGAACTGACCGATATAGTGTTGCCGCAGCTTCGGCTTGAGGCCAGTTATGAGCCATAACCGGGTGCTGGTTTCCCAAGCCACCCATGGACTGGGCCGGAATGCACATGTACAGCTTTGAGGCCGCAGCTGTGGTCTTGGTGCCACGGCTAGCCGGCTAACCATCGGTCATACTCACTTCCACTCTTGTTGGTACTTTTTTTGGTTGTCTAAATGTTTTTGTATACAATGAATCTGTTGCCTGCTAGCCTGCCCATGGCCCACCTGACCCTACCGCCAGTACCAGCGCCACCCTCCTACCCAGCCACCTATGACCTGTCACCTGCCTCCATTCCTACTCACTTGTTCCAGAGTCCAGACCTGCGACTGCCTGCCTTCAACAACATTGGCAAGTGTTCTTGTCCACCACCACGAGTGCCTATGCTGCCTGTACACATGTCAACGCACAATCCCCACCCCAAATACATGTAACTACTCATTAAACAAGACACGAGTGTGGTGAAAGAGTTATTTATTGAAGTCTTCTGAGAGATTTCTTGATGAGTCTGCATGCATGTCAGATACAACAGCAGGGGTGGTGAGCAAGTCATCATTGAGAAGCGAGTTGATATGCACCGATGTGAAAAACTCTGGAAAAAGAAAACCATGATGTGCATATCATCCACCCCTCGTATCTCACCCATCCCTGGTGCCAACACTGCAGGATCTAAGCGTTCAAAGAGGGCAACAAGCCTTCTCATTCATGGGCTCACCCTGCTGGGTGGTGACACAGACCTGGATCTAGATATTAATCATAGAGTTCGAACTCTCGTCGAGACCGGCTAGGGGGGGGGCTGATGTCCAAGTGGTGGACCCATCGCATTAAGCCTGATGGATCAAACGTGAGCCTACCTCATCGTCGCCAAGGTGAATGTACTGCTTCTCGGCACGCGACACTTGATGTACTTGGCGAGTGCAGACAGCGACGAAGGGATGGCAATGCAGCAGTGAAGACGGTTGATGCAGCACCCTGTTGAGAGCTGATGTGAAGGTAGGTGTTGTCAAAGATGACATTGCAGGTAGCCATCATCTATTGCTTCTGGAAAGTGATGGCATAGTTCTAGGAGGCGAGGCAGAAGCGTGTACAACAACAGTCATCAATGGACCCACCTCGACCCTGTAGGCAAACTCGATGACCGATGTCTCCCTCGTGGCTGACAGTGTGGTAGGTCTGGAAGTTACTGTTGGTGCCATTCTTGAACACGATCCTCACAAAGTCACGGTTGCCAGGAACCTGAGACATAGCTCAAAGGATAGGGCAGAAGCATACTAGCAGTTGGCTGGATGAACATTGCACTTAACATTCGTGAGACATTATGTGTACTTACGGATGGCTGCAAGCTCAGGGCTGTGCTTGACGATCTTGAGCATGTGGACGAGGGATATAAAGGGGTGGTACAAGGTCTTGATCAAAAGAAATTGAGGAGGGTCACGGTTGAAAGCGATGCGTTGGAGTGCATCAACAGTCGAGTGGGGATGCAAAGTCGTGGGATGACCGAAAACGTAATCACAAACAGCACAAACAGCACTGAAGGTTTGAATAGCCTCAGCAGTGGCCTTGAACTCGGGGGAAGTGTACAATTCAGCAATATGCACCTTGAAAGCCTGTCAAAACATGGAAACAGATCAGCCCACTCTTAGCGACCACGTATCAAGAAGTGTGATGAGACTCGGACGCACCAGATAGTTAATCAAGGACTCAAGGGAGCGGCCCTGTCCAGGTCCGACGGTTCGATAGGGACATACTGGTATCCACCGGGAGGGGAAACGATCTATCAGAGTTGGGAGGGTAAAGATCCTGGAGAAGGGCGATTGCAGAGTCTTGGGCCTTCACCGCCTGCCTTGAAGAAGACTTGTGGGTGTTGATAACGTCGGGTTTCATTCTGGAGATGCTCAGAGCCTGAGGGCAAGGAGCTGGTCAGTTAGACTGAATGAAGGACCTGAGCTGATAGGACTCTGTCACTCTACCGACGAAACTTGGAGCAAACTTGTCAGCACCTTCGGAAAGGAGACAAGAGACCAATCTTACCATGCTGAATGGAGTACTCTCAGTGAAGGTGGATTCACCCAGTGGCAGCATGTCTTGATGAGGTGGAGTGGTTGGAATTGACAGCCATTTGGCAGTGATGATCTTTTTGACAGGTGGCATGGTGAGATGTTCTCATGTGGAAACAAGAGGATGGCCCCAGGCCATAGCACAGTGGTAAACCACGTAGGGGTTTGTAAAACTTAGCAGGGAGAGGTGCGAAGATGAGGTGAGATGGTCTGATGGTGTGCCCAGGTGGGCAGCCAAATGAGCTACTAGTATTCAATCCACGTATAGTAATAAGTTCCCTCGCATGTTCTTCGTGCACTATGCTAGCAACTATTGACTCGGACAAGAATATCGCACACAGCACGCCTCTTCCTGATTGGCAGTCAGAAGATAGTTCATACATCCTTGTTGAATGGTGTAGTCCAGTATAGCCAAAATGAAGAAACAAAAAAACAAAGAGCACAGAAAATGTTACTCAAGTTGGTCTCCCTCATGCCGCACAATCGACACCATGATCCTATCCATCAAATCGTCTGACCAGTCTTCACCCACAAGTTTACCGAGTAAGTCCTCACCACCGCCATTGTCTTGATCCTGAACCATGTCTGTCTCCGATGTGAGCAAGTCCTGTGTGAAATCGATTTGTTTTTTCTTGAGGAAAAACTTGGCCATTTGTAACGCCTCCATCAATGCCGGGCTAATGTGGTTTCGTCATTTCATTGTTGTTTCAGCGCTGGATGAAAAAATGTGCTCAGACAGTACTGACGAAGCCTGAATGGGAAGATAATCCATGGCGAGACGAAACAGCGTTGGATATGATGTTTGGGAGACTTGCCAAAATGTGACAGGGTCAGTGTTCCTAACAATTTGAACCCTGAGATATGCGTGCAGCTCTGATTCAATGCTGACTGCCATTGGGGATTCAGTGGGATCGACATCTACAGTATCATTTGTCGTGATTCCATACCGTTCTGCAAGGGTTTGCGGTTTGCGAGACCTTCTGAGTGGAGGAGCATCCCGGCGCTGAGTATCTGTCGTGACTTGGTCTTGGGTCGGTCTGGCCATGGTGTCCATCTGGGTATGGTATGCTTGCATCTGTGGAGTGATGAATGACGGTGAGGCCTGGGCCCTGGAGCACAACAAACATACTTACAATCTGCACAATCACTTCCCATGCTCTTGTTTGCTGTTCAGAGTCCCAATGCATCGTAATGTGGGTAAGGCGGATGTTTGGATTGACCACTGAGTCACCATGATAAGTCATCATTGTCGTTAAACAATATGCTACTTACACATAGCAATGATGTAGGCATTTGTGTGCCCCAAACAGTTGTTGTACTTGTCGGTACATTGTAATCTGGGACGAATGAAAGGTGCGCAATGCGGGATGATGTCAGACAAGCATTTCCACTGTCTGGTGATGTGTTCAAAGGTTGGGACTGCTGCACCAAGCATTGGTAAAGTCTCTGATGACACTGAGGACTGTGCGTGACAAGGAATCTAAAATGACAATACATCAGTATGATGGTGTAAAACATGTCAAACTCTAACAACCTACTATGAGTACTAGCTCCATGTCATGGAGTATCAGCCAATTCATGTCGTTAAGCTTAAATTCCAGGATGTCATGCTGAGTTGGCAGGCTAAAAAAGTGATCAAGGGGCTGAATTGGGGGCATTGTAAGTCGCAGTCCTAGACCCCAGTTAATAGTGTACATACTGGTTGCATCTCATGACTCGAGGCAATTGATCATCATGTAGATCGAGTCCCACCGTGATTTGACGTCTTGGAGGAGCTCTTGTTCGGCAACGTCAACGTGTTCTCCATCAGCGTCGAGCCAGAGGCCCATCTTGTTACCATTTCTGGTGGTGCTCCAGAATGCCTGCCAGCGGAGATGTGATGCACGCACACAACGAACAACGTTTCGGCCAAGCTTGATAGGGTCTCATCTTAGTTCCCCGATGTACGCGTCCTTGTCAATCACATTACTGAGAGAGTTGACCCATGTGTGTTACGCTTCGACTAGAAGCGAACAAATAACGCTGGACTGGCAGGTCAAGTTGCGTGTTCCTGAATCCTGAAGAGGTATTCCCGAATGGCTACGGCAGCGACGTCTCTTGAGTCGCTGAGGCTTCCAAGCACCGTCTATGGGCAAAGGCGCGTGCTGAATCTAAGTCGACCCGGAAAGGGAAGACTTCTCAGAAGGGCTGAGATCCGAAGAGATGTGGTGATCGAATGAGGGAGCTCAGCGTGGCTTCTTGACACTAGGCGGTAGATTGCGTAGATCAAGGTAAGGTACATGAGAGAAAGAAGCAGGCCTTTTATAGGCCCTACGTATCGGAGTCCATAGCGGACTCAGAATAAATATGACTCAAAGAGAGTCGGGATGGAACAGAACAGAACTATAGTACTACAGCCTCGGCGGGCGGGAATGGAAGGTGAGATATAAATATGAAATGGAATCGGAACAGACCGGGATCGGGTAGAGTAGGATCACGAGGCAGTGCGTAAAGAGAGCATTGCTGAGGAGAGTAAAGTCTGTGCGAGGCGGTGTAAGTAAAAGGAAATAGAGTCCTGTGCGTACTGCTTTAGAAGGCGGTGTCCTCGGCCTCCGTGGTGAGGCAATTCCCTTCGGCATCATAGTGGTCGAAGCTGAACAGCTCGTCCCACTGGCTCTGAGGAATCTCTGTGTCCAGTTGGAAGTCGGCCCATAGGTCCCGCGACGAGAAGGGAGGAAAAGATAGGGGGTCCTCCCATTCTGTAACAATATGTGAGCAACAATGTTGAGAAAGTCAGTCGATTTGTAGTTTTCCGTCACATGTCTTGCGCATGTATTGAGGAGGTGGGGTAGACAGATAATTTGATGTTCATCAGCATCAAAGTCAATACCACGTGATGCAAGTAAGGTGCCGAGGTGCCGCATTGCTGTGTCATTATTTGCGGCACCGTTGTAGAGCGTGGCACCGCTCTGTAGCTGAAACCCATCATCCTGAGCCCTCTGTCATCCAACCCCGGGTCCGTCACTACCATTCCGAGTCCATCCGAGTCAATCCGAGTCCGTTCTGATCAGTCCGGTGAGTCTGATGTATAGTCCGAAGTTTTTGTTCTGCGTCATGTAGTTTTCGTCCGGAGTCAGTCGGACCATACTCAGCCCTTTCATATTCACTATTCCCACACTTCTACCACCTTATTAGGCTGCGCTTTTCCGTTTCCGGATCTGTAGCCCCCATTTACCCTCCTTAGGACCTATTTCATACACTTTGCTAGTGTACTTGTGGTGCTCCGGACTTGTCCGGACTACTTAAATCCTGTAACTAGGATTACATAATACAGTTTCCTCCATGTTGGATTCTCACCATGTACGAAGTATCAGTCATTCTCAGTTGTCATCACTCGTTCACCATATCATGCTCGTTCTATGCATTCCGACCAGTCATCTGTAGCTCCGAACCACTGGACTACTTATTCCTATCATCAGTACAGTCCAGAATCAACTCTGGACTAAGCATTCTCGCTGGGCAAGTCATTCCGGATTTCCTTCCTTCACACAGAATCCCTTGGGATGGACATATCGTGTCCTTCTCACCCTCCTTCAACCTCCTGACTGGAATATACGATTCCTAGATAGTCACTTCAGGCACTTTCTGTTGTCTACACCGTCAAGGGTGAAATGTCCGAGCTACAGAATCAGTCAGTCGACATTGCTGAAGATAGTTACGCACTAAGTGCTAACCTTGTGAGAGATGTCTGCTCAGTCAACGAGGAGGAGGATCTTCTCTGCAATGTTTTTGCCAGTGTGACTCTTGGGTAAATGGTGAAATGCAATCAGGGTGGCCTTGAGTTGCAGTGTCGATGTCTTCAGTGATTGAGCTATCCAGTGAGCTGTGACAGCTAGGAATGGCCTGCGAGCTCCGTCCGACCAGGTTGCGGATAGAAACACCTGGCTTCTGGAGAGTTTCACGTAGCGTTGTGAAAGTATACCCCATACTGAAGGCGAGATTAACACTTTGGAGATAGATAGGCCATTTGTGTTTCTTGGCTAGCTCTAGAAAATCAAGAATGTGAAACTTCTCCAGATGCAGCCGAAGTCCAGAATTGCCGGTGTTAGGACTGAAAACATATTTACGGCCTTGGGGAAAGTTCATGGGATCTTGTTCCTTGAAATCCCTACAAGGATTGTTAGGGTGATTACTACTGTCCGTGATGTATACCACATACCTGCACAGTAGGCATACCAGTGACTCCTTCGTACATTTCTCAAAGAAATGGTGGACATCGAGGGCACGTCCACGTGACTGTGCTGACTCCATGAGGTCGATAGTATCATTGGAGTTCGTTGTATGCAATGTATTGAGAGCAGGTTCATGGGGCGCTCGGGCGCGAGGAATCGGTGGCTCATTGCAATCATCGTCATCATTGTCCTCACCCAAACCAGCCTCTATATTGATAAACTCCAGATCTGGAGAGGACCTCGGACGAGTTGGACGAGTTGGACCATTTCGAGGGGGCAAGTTTTGGTACTAAGGGGGGACATGAGGTTACAATCTGACAGGAGGTATATGAATGGGACTGTTGGGCCGACTAGAGTAAGTGTGTTGGGCTTTGGCAGCTTCACTGAAAGGTGTTGGAGCTGCCTCGACATTTTCACTGTCCTCATGAATGTACCGCCGAGGGGGTCAGCAAATGCGAGGAGCATGTTGCTCCATCCCCACTTGGGCAGGGGGATTGGAGGGGTCGGCGAGAGGATTGGGAGCAGCTGCTTGTGTCAGTGGTACTCGCCGACGAGGAGCCATTGAACCACCATGCTCAGTGGACCAGAACGAGCCCACTTTTCTATCAGTCTTACCATTGAACACGATGTGCAGAGCATCATTGCCAATCTGAGATTTGGAACCTTGAGGATCGAAGATTCAGAGGCTCATCGGCTAGGAGTGAACTGTTACAAACATCTTTTATTACATACAGAACATATGGAAAAGGAAGCACACAACAAGTAGTATATGCAGTTGTAGTGAAAATGGAGACATACAAGATATCCAGCAAGAAGAAGCAATCCACAAGTTCTTGATGGATGACAAGTTGACGTGTTATGAGAAAACTTATGACCTTCAGCCCTGATTAGCCCACTGGCTGAAAATTTCAACCTGCACGACACTGTCCGGTGGCAAAACGCTTGTTAGCAGAGCTGCTGGATCCATTGCGTGGATTCGAAGCAATGCTGGCCAGGGAGCCACAAGGACAGGAATGCTTCTTGCCTCTGAAGGCATTTTTGTACCATCGCAGGTAGCAACTGTGAGCACAAGTGGTCCTCGCATCCAAGAGAGTGGTATGGAAATGGTCCCATGATGTGGGGAGGGAGATATCTTCGAGATTAACTGAGTATGACTCGACGTTGCCACGGATGGCAGCTTCCTCGCAAAAACGGAGCATGGCAGTCCTGATCAGGTTGAGCCCCCTGTTCACCACTGCCTTGACGTGCTCCATTTGCTCCTCTTTTCCAGGGAGCACCTGCAACATGCTATTTATTAGATGAAGGGTAGGAGTACAAAGCGAACATACACCATAAGCACTCCACTCCGTTTGTTTAATGTTCTCGGCATCAATCGTGATGTTGTCATTGGGTGCTCCATTAGGAGTCAGGTTCTTCAGCCAAACGTAATAGTTGACATGGTCAACACAAGCCCAGGTATGTCCACGGACGACGACAGGAGCCATGAAGGCTTCGGCAACAGCTGGCTGTTCAGGCAGGGTGTCAGACATCGAAACAAATTCTTCCATTTCAAGCAGGTGGGGATCCTGTTTGAACCTCTCCCATGCCGAGGACCCTTCTGTAGGAGAGTGATAGGGGTTTTTCTCGTCGATCAGGATCACCACAACCATAATAACCTCAGAACATGCAATGATCAATCCCTCGACCTTCCTAAACACTGCAGCGGCAGATTGGGCAAAAGCAGTTTCGAGAATGAAAGGGTTGTGGCGAATTTTCGGGGACCTCATGGTGGAGAATATCAATGTAAGGTCAGGGACTGCTGAAATTGTCTTTTTTTCGAGGTCTGTGTTGGCAGTGGCATGGACATGGATAAGAGATCGAGGGTACTCGGCTTGCTGAAACTGAACTAGTACTGCATGAAACTCAGCCACTGGTGCCTCGTGGATAGAGCTGGGGTATTGGATGATAAGAATGTTATGCTCCGCTAAGTACGTCAACCTGCATTGACATAATTGATACAACAAATGGAAGAATCCTGAATGGGATGCCCCACCTTGGAGCTCTCGTCAGCGGGAGTGATTCATCATTGATTATGGAAGCCAGGATCGTACATTCGCTCTCAGAGACTCCAGAAAATTCCTGGTTGTGCGGTGAAGAGAATCAGTAAATGCACTTGTGTCATCGAATTCATCACTGAGAACGACTGACCTGGAATTCTTCATCTACGTTCATTTCAATGGCACTGATGAGCTTCCTGGCTTGAGCTGCTCAAATTTGATTAAAATGTGATGCTAAACCTACTCATATTCCACCTCCAAGTGAGTTCGATGTCTTCAGTCAGATCAAGTAATTCGTCGACTGATGAGGTATATTCGGGTGTAAGCGACAGCTGTGTAGCAACAGTAGTAGTGACGATGGTGGGCACTTGGCCCACCTCATCCCTGCTGCATCCACATGATTCATGGTGGAGAGGTTGCGGGGCTTTCCTTTGTGGCCACTTGCCACATAGGACAGAATTGCTTACGTCGCTTGTTAACTCCTTGAGAGGAGGCGGTGAGGACTGCAAGGCTAGGGAATGAGAGGGTGATTGCGGTGGAGGGATTAGAGTCGACTGTCTCGCCTTGGCTCCTGAGTCGAGATGATTTGCAACCTGGACACTGACGAGTCAGTAAGACATTTTTAAATGCTGGCGCACTGATCTGCAGCCTAGAGTCCCTGGATCCGCTGTGGCTGGAAGGGTAGTAAGCGAAAACAGGACTTCCATAGAAGCTGTGACCATAACCAGAAAAAGTAGCCGACATCAATATTCTGGTATTCTGGTGATCCTGGTGTGATTCTATACTGTCTGAAAATGAGTAAGTCACACCAACAAGAATAAGTCAATGACACCGTGAGCATTACTCTCAAGATTGCATGAGAGTCAGAGAGATGGCGGCATAGGCCCCATTATCGGATTAAGCTATTACCTTTGGGGGGCACGCACAACACCTGCCAATCAGTGGCTGACACTGGTAATAACAATAGAATCTTAGAATGGGGACTCATCAGCAGGCCATGCTGCGGCTGCTGCCGTGGTCCACGGACGTTGTGCCACAGCCAAGCTGTCAGCTTGCAGAGTTGATATATCATGCGAAATTGATCCTGAATCTCTGTTTATCCACTGACAGACTGAGCCGGCTTCAGCTTATTCAACACTCTAGATGACGACTGCCAGGCTCTGGAACTCATAGTTCCTCTGGGCCACCGATCATCCAATGATTAAAGACAGATCCAATTCCAAGACTCTCATTCCAATCCATGTTGACGGTCGATTCTGAATAAAGGAACCACTTGGCTCAGGCACATACAGTATGGCCTCTTTTGTATTCTTTTCTCAGAAACTTGAATGGCATAAATGCACAGGGCATGTGTATAGAGCGGTGAATATCTTCACTAACAAGTCATATGCAATCAAGCTTGAACTCTGCCCTGATGGAAGCTCTTCGGTAGAGCATGAATACAATATCCTCAAGTCCTTCAGTAGCAGCGATGGAATTCCCCACGTTCACTGGTTTGGGAGAGAGGTGAACTATGATGCCTTAGTCCTCAATCTCCTTGGTCCTTCATTACACGAGCTTATGAACAAACATGACAAGTTCGACATCGTACAGTTGTTTATATTGCTGATCAATTGGTGAGTAACCGTGAGTTTTCTGATCAACTGACTTGATTATCTTCATGACGATTCTACAGATCTCTCGCCTTCAATATATACATACCTGTGGTTATATCCACGCCAATATCAAACCACAAAACATCTTGGTCGGCCTTGGCGACAGGGCTCATACCATATTCATCATTGATTTTGGTGTTGCCAAGCATTATTGCGATCCTGCAACAGGGAGTCACTTTCCGTTTGTTCGTGCCCGCCGCCTCACTGGTACCCCCACCTGTACCTCAATCAACAGTCACCTAGGAGCACAGCTAGGGCGCCGTGATGACATCGAGTCCTTGGCGTATCTACTTATTTATTTCTTACGTGGTTTGCTACCTTGGTTAACCAGTAGCAGTGGGGAAACAAAATCCTTGTCAATACTTGAGCTCAAGAAGAATACTGCCATCGAACAGTTGTGCAGTGGATTGCCCCAAGAGTTCACAACCCTACTCACCTATTCACGTACGCTTTCGTTTTCCGAGGATCCTGACTACAATTACATGCAATCGTTGCTCCTACCTCACATTCAACCCTCTATTTCAGCTTCATCAGTTGTTGCTCATGATCTTGATCTCTCTGCGTGCGTGGTCTGTTCAACAAATACTTCACCTTTTCTGTTCGTGCTACCATCACCATATTCTCCCTCGCCGCTAGATGCTTCAGTTCTGTCACCTCTTTCAAAGGTAGACCTCGGGGTGCAAGCAACACGTGCCACACACGATGACTTGGACGCGCCATTCAAAGTCCAGAAGTTGCACAGTCGAAAACGGTCTTCTGTGATAGTTCAAAACCCACAGGAGTTACCGTCAATGCCTCAATGAATGCAAGTAAATCCTACATGCATATCACTGTACCATACATCTAATTAAATCCTCAGTTTACGCTCAACAACCTCGGACGCTCAGGTAGTGTTGCCACGACTTCGACTTATAGCCGACTCAAGTCGGGACCGAGTACCCAGCTTAGTCAAACCTCGATGGAGTCTTCTGGTAACATATTATCCGACTCACTCTGCTTGGTTAGTCGCAACTTCTGACTTCAGGTCGACTAACCGGTTGTCATTCCAGTAGATAAAGTAGTTATTAGTTACTGTCTAATATACCACCAAGCCAGGCTTTGTGGTACAGTTCCTGGGGCCCACAGCCTGGCTTTTACATTGGAAAGCCCTAGTAGGCCAGGGCCAAAGCCGTGGCACTTACAAGTTACAAGTACTACGACGAGGAGGAAGTGTGATGGCGAGAGAAAGAGTGATCATGGGGCAGATGCCCATGGCGACTCCAGGGGCATGGCGCGTACAACGTCACAGACCACTGATCTTGGGCGGTTGCCATCGACATTGCCACCGTGTGCGGCTCCACCGACACCTCGATGTACTGCACGCAGGGATATGATCGAGGAGCTTGTACAACTGGGTGCCCAGCAGATTGTGCTATACTCACCGACGCCACCCCGACCTAGCACGATGCCTTCGCCCTCACCTTCGTGGTACTCGTCAGCTGCCTCAATGCTCTCTCCAAATCTCCCTGCACTCACGATACCAGACGTCAAGGACGACAAGATGTAGCTGTTCTTTAAGCAAATCCTGGAACATCTCAGTGTGGTGGAGATACGCACAGGGATGGCCTCTGCCCCTGCACCACCGCAACTACAATCCAAACCACCGTCCATGCCAGTTATGAACATGGAATTCGAGAGACAGTGACAGCGACGATCAGCATATGATCCCAACCAGGAAGGACACACTCACAGGGATCCACTAGCTCCAGTTTACAGCAATATTCAGCTGACACGAAAAATATGCAACATGCATTTAGCACATCACGCTGGTCAATTCGGGGAACTGGACAAGGAAAACGAAGGTCATCAGGGGGCAAACGTAAGCTGCATCATCAAGAAATCATCACTGCACAACAACGACATGAGTGCACAAAGTAGGCATTTGCATGGGTATACCCCAGGGTATCAGTGGTTGTACCCATACCCATACCCACCATATACCCATAC
>QGOI01001972.1:0-50887 GCA_003313885.1 Boletus sp. MG55 | reverse complement strand
CGTCCGAAAAGTCCTTGCGTTCGAGCATCTCCGCCGCCTGTACGAGCGTGTAGAGCGGGTCGGCATCCCGCCCGCACGCGATCCCGCCGACGCTCCGCAGCACGTTGAGATGGATGAAATAAAACGACTCGGTGCAGTGTGCGGACTTGGGCGACGTCGTTGCCGCTGCTGTCGTCCCTCCGGGGGCTATACCCACGTTGGACGTGTCATAGCCGCTGGCAGAGGACGTACTGGCAGCCGCCCTGGTCGAGTAGAGACAGGCGGCCGAAGGACGGTGCTCGAGCGCGCGCGTGAGGAACGTCGAGATGTAGAGCTGCGCAAGCTCACGTCCGCGGAGCGTCCGTACGAGACTGTCGTGCGAGAGATGAATCATCGGCAGCTTCCCGTCCTCCTGCGTCTGCGTCTGCGTCTGCGGCTGTGTCCCGATCCCGTCTCGAGGCTGGCGTTTTCGTGCGGCGCCGTCTCCGTCGGTCGAACCCCAGGCACAGGGATCCGGAGCTGCGAACACGGGCGGCAACGCGCGTGCGCCGGCGACGATCCTGCTCGGTCCGTAGCGTGAGAGGTCGTAGAACGCGCTGGGCAGGACTTCGGGGATGCCGAGTTCGAGGGCGAGGTTGATGGCGAGGACGGGGTGAGCGTAGGCGTCCCGGGGCGTGTAGCGGCCGCTAGCGTCCGTCGCTGCTGCCTCTCGTCTGTCCCAGTCTGCGAGCGTGGTGGGCCAGTCGTGGACGAGCCGCGCCAGACATTGGATACGCAGGTGTTCGATAAAGTATTTCGTGGATAGACGGAGGACGCTGGAGAGCGCCGAGAAGTCGCGGGCGTGGGGTTTGGGGAAGTAGCTGCGCAGGATCGAGTTAGGGGTGGGAGTGGGGAGCGGAAGTGGGAGAAGGGACATACAATCCGTCGTAGAGCGCCACCAGCAGATGATACACGTCTGACGGACAATCATAGATGTCCACCGTCGGACAACCATCCACTATTTTGTTCCCCTCCTCGTTCACCATTTCCTGGTCGCACACCGATGTACCCTGCCCTGAGGATCCGACACCGGCTCGTCCCACGAGGAACATGTCCTTGAATACCTCGGAATGCCGTTCCAGCTGGCCTCGGTGCACTTTGAATGCGGCAGACCCGGCGACAAAGACGATGTTTCCATCAGAGAACCAGATGTCAGAACGGATGAGAGCCTTCGGGACGTTCATGGAGGGAAGAAAGCTTCCCGTACTACATGTGAGCGGGTCGGGAAGCATCCGCATTGCTCGGAAAAGGAACTAGGAGAGGGAGGGAAAGGAGAAAGAAAGCAGAATCTCAGAAAGCGTGGATGGGAGAGGGAGGCTGACTCGGAGAGACTGCATAGATGTCAGCCTGTCAGGGATGCATTCCTGCGGGTATGATTCAGCCTGCCAGGCCAGATCGATATCCAGCACCCCGATGGGGTCAACAGGCTGAGTATTTCTTGCTCAGGACTTCTACTATCAATATCGCTGATTCGCATCTTTGGCATCATGTGGGACGTACAGATCATCCAGTTCTTGCATCACGACCACAATGGTAGCTCCGGACATCGTTTCATTCTTGCTCATACAGGGTATATGCACCTACGATAAAAAAAGTACAACATCAGTCCGCATCTTCGAATGTCTGCAGCAGTGAGTAGAGATCCGAATAATAAAATACGTCGGCCTCACAAGCACCTTATGGTCCTGTATTCTCCCTATCCTTGTCCATCCGGATTTTCTCCACGTACACAAAGGTGAGAATAATGAGGTCGAGCATGTGCTCCACCTCTGGATCGACCTCTAGTCGAGGCTTTCGTTTCAGGCCAACTAGTATTCCTAGCAGCAAACTTCTACGATATCGAGCGACCTCGGTTCGCTTCATCGTCCCGTGATGACTAGGTTAAGCACCACTCGGCATCAAAACAACTGTCCGAGCCAGCGCACGCACCACTACTCCACCAAACGGCATGTCCCACCTATACGGGCAACCGTCCGGCCCAGTAAACGTGCACTTCCTATATAGAACCATGAGTCCGAAAAAAAAAACATCAATCAAGGGTAACACAATGAACTGCCCCAATATCCCATGCGAGGGAAGGAACTCGTTGGATTGCATGTCCCGTCCGTTCAAACGAAGCGTCGACGATCCGATCAGATGCCACTCGATCTTCCCGACCGCATCGAATTGGTCGCGCATGTCCATGAGGTCGTCGTTTGGCCTGACCTTGTAGAGGGTCGTCGCCCCCATGCCGATGCGCTGCGTATGGGTCGTTTTGTACAGCACCTGGCCGCTTTCGTGGGTGAAGATGGCGTTACGCACGGCTACAGTGGACAGTGTGAGCTGCATCGTCGTGTTAGCTCCTAAAGAGCGACGTGGTGTCGTTCGGTTCGATTGAGTCCCCAACTTTGTTCGTTGATGCGGACCGAAGTCTGAGATCCGGGCAGAGTAGCCTCCGCGTCCACTGCTGGATCCGGCGAAGAGGCGGAGAGCTGTGACCGTGGTTACTTACCCTTACCAAAAGGCGGGCGTTCGCAAAATTCCGAGCACACACTCCCCCTCGGACCGTCGAACCCCTCCCCAAATCAGTATCCAGGGTCCATATTGAATCACTGAGGGCAGTGAGCCGCTGGCCATACATAGTATGTACATAAAGTTTGGATCTCGAGTCAATGCCACGTCAACTTCGAGATGAGTCGGTCGCTTAGCCCAGCATCTTGAAGGTGGACGACCCATGCTTGCAACAAGTACTGAAATTTCTCATGAAGCGTGGAACGTGGGCCGTGATCGCATTGGTAGTGAGGGTGGTATTCTAGGTGAGCTAAAGTCCTAGAATGTAGTCCGTGCATGAGGCAGCGAAATGGCGCGCGTCTCTTGCCTCCTCGTGGACTCGCACTTCAATATTACTCGACCTTACCACTCCCTTTTCTCTCAGACACTCCCGCCTCTCGGAGGATCTCAGAAAGCTTCTTCTCCTCTTGTCCATTGCACATCGCTACACCCTTGGCTACGCGATAGCGCCTGCTCGGTGGTCCCACCCACCCTCCAAGGGACTCCAGTGCCTCGAGCTTTCGCCCAACCTTCCCTATTTCATAGACTCATTTCACCCCCCGTGTATATACCCACAACTTATATACATCTGGTTCATCTCTTTGTCCACCAAAGCGCTCGAAACTCACGGACTCCACCATCCGAGAGCTGGAAAGCTTGTCCCGTCGGGTTACCCTGTCTGGAATCATTCATCACTCATTGTTCAGGCGTTCTTTGGAAGACCCAGAGGGGCGCGTTCAGCCGCATATAGACATCTTCTTCATCGTGAACGGATTAGGATCAAAGTCCGTACTGTCTGTGTCCTGACTCTGCCCACCTGATAGGCCTGCTGATCGTCTTCGCACACTGTGATCGTGATCGATTATTTGGCGCGGCGGCCTACCTGCGTTCAGGGTTACCGCAGAAAATCACTTGTCCACGCTGTAATCATTGTGCCTGCCGAGTTCTCCCAGCCGAGGCAGATTGGCCCACTGTCTTGTATTTATGGGAGACGTCGCTCACTCTGCTGTTTCCTTCAAAAATTTTCTTCGCTCTTCATCTACCTGAATCTGCTCCGCAATGGTTCAAATCGCTCCCCTCCTTCAAGCTTTCCCAGTCCTTTCTCAACGTATGTAATGCCATTTAATTCACGCTTTGAATTCCATCTTGACATCTAGTGGTCACAGTTTCAACTACCCTTCCACTGCCCGCGAATGGGCTCTCTGTTCGTCAGAGCATTAACCCCAGCGATTTTCCTCCCGCATGCCAGTCGCCCTGTCAGGTGATGAACACCATGGCCGTAAGTTCATTCCTTGCTTCGTCTCGGACCGGGTCTCCTCACGACTTAACGTCCTTTACGTCTTGCTCCAGAAATGTAATATTGATCTCAACTGCATGTGCAGCAACACAATCGGCAGCCAGTTGCAGCAATGCATGAGCTGTCTCGTCAGCGCTGATCCCGCCGTCCAGAGTGAGGCTCAGGCCGTCATCAGCAGCTGGAACGAGCCTTGCAATGGCAAATTGTCTGTGGGTAATCGTGTCCTTTTCGTTCGACATGATCGTTCAATGTGCTCACAACCTGCCTCGCTATGTTAGATCAGCGGTGCTGTCAGCCTCAAAACTGGTGGTATGGTCGTGTGCATCGTCGCTGCCCTCGTTGGTGCGTTCACGTACCTCTGAAAAAAAAAATCGACGCGATGTCCATGGGATCTTTGGATTCGGGATTGAGCATTTTCCCAGTCATTCACGTCCCGTGAATGGTAGGGAGTGATGTGCGGGCGCGGCGACGTGTGCTGTTGCCTGCATGTAGAGATGGCAAGGTGCTGCCTACTTAGCTCGCTCAGTTCCTCGCTGTTTTATTTCTTGTCCTGTGCATACATGGCCAAAAATCCACTTGTAAACTTACCGATGTTTCGTCCAACATTATTGGCCGCAAGCAATCAAAAAAATGACTTGCATCAAGATGAGAAGTTCGGGAGGGAAGTGGCTAGTGCAATCCGTATATTACCATGACCAAAAAGGATCCACTGGCCAGCAAGATCCAGGTGCTCTGGAAGGCGAAGGCAAGTGACGACGTTCGGAAAGTGATTGACGAAATCATTGAGAAGGAGATCGAAGGAGGGTGTTGGCTTGGTTTAAGGCAGAGCCAGTCTCGATACTACAGCATCCAAATGTGATTTGTACGGTCCACCACGGAGGGGCAAATTCGTTCTACGAGAGTACTTGGTGAGGTTTTGCATTTGCGGTCACTTCGGCGCGGTGTATGTAACTCAGCGTCGCCCAACAAGTCTGGCATGCCGCACATTGTTCTTTCCGTCTGGTATGACACGTACGAGTATGCAAACCGTGTCGAGTTCTTGAACGTCGGTCTTTTGGGGAATAAAACCTGTGCGTTCGGGCAGAGGAATTCGGACAAGTGTTGGTGAGGATAGCGAGGAAGCGGCAAAGTTCACAACGGCGGCGAAACATGTGAAGGAGATTTGCAGAGCGAAAGGAAAGGCAGCTTCGAAGGAGAAATTCATGTGTGATTGAATCACGTTGAGAGGAGGCAGGATATGGGCCATATGGCCTATCCTACCGGGGAAGACATGCCGGATGAAGGATCGACGCGCCAGAGTCACGGAGATGCTGTCCAGCACAACGGCAGTGCAAGTGGCTGAAATCTCGAACTTTGTATCTTACCATTGCGTCATTTTCAGCACTTGTTTCCATAGTAATAGTGGACGATGGTGCGAGAAAAACGGCACGCTTTAGGTTGGGCTGGACCATCTTTGCGACGAGGCTTTTTCCTACATTCGAAGCAACCTTACGGAACACAACATTCTCGAGGAGCTTTCCTGCAGCCTGGTCTCGAAGTCCGTTCTCGTCCAGTTTTGAATAACGAGGCCCTTTTTTATCAAAGTGTAGACTCATCCGCAGTTACTTGAGATGGGGCTCGACGTGTTGTAACCTGAGACCGGGAGGGTATCCAGAATAAAACGGCCCGGGCGGTCAAAAAGTACGGAACTGACGTGGGAAAGCGTTCGCGCGCTGCTGTGGGCCGCATAAGTGCTTCTTCACGCAAACTGATACTACGTGTCGAAGGGTATCTGCCAGAGTTGGGATGGATATCATCCTGAGAATGGATGAGCGGAAGAAAGAGACGTTATCACCCGCATGACGTCATTTGTCCTTGGCCACAGACGCAGACTTCCTCGGATTCTCAAGTTATTAGTGCTCCGTCCTCGAAGCCAACGAACTTGAAAACACAAAATTGAACCTTTGAAAAAGAACACTTTTCAAAAACTAATACAATCGCAGAAAACGACGTTCCCGGTTCACGCAAGGAGTCCATTAAACACTTCGCCGTATCAAAGTCTCGCTCACCAACCCACCTCGATTCCATTGTTAGGACCATCATGGTCGTCGAGGTTTCCATCCCAGATGTAAGGTACGTCACTGACTATACATTGTGTGCTTGGGTTGTCCTGGCCTGTTCGACGCGAGTCTGTCGTCCAGAAAATCCGACACGAAGGTATGAAGAACTTGCCGGGACATGCTGCCCACTCGCCGGAGCCCTTAGTCGATCACACCGAGGTGATCTTCTTTAATGGTCCCGATGGCAAACTGTAGGGAGTGAATACGAGTATTGGATAGGAATAGAGGACGCACAATTTCCGTTGCGTCAACACGAGTACCTACGATTTTTAGTCGGACGCGAGTATTTTTTTCGATGATCTGGCGGCAATGACCTGTATCACTAGTAAAGAATCAAAGAAATTAATAGTTTTATACCTGATCATCTGATGCGAAAGACGGCGGATTTGAGTTGGGGTCGAACTTCATGTCTGGATGTATAAGCTAAAGACGCAGTGAGCGATCAGAGTGGCGGGGATGGCCAGAACTTTTACTTGATGCGAAACGAAAACCTGTAATGGCCCTACATCTGCGAAGAACCCCATCTATAGCTACATCTCAGAATGATGGTATACACGGAACCGTGGCTGATCTACACACCTTGTTGACGTTGTTAACTACGCCATCCACCACTTCACCTTTGAACGGCTTGAACACGATGGCACGATACCGCGTAATGAACTCGGCTTGGCCGCTCCCGCTAATGACCATCCCTTTTCCGATATCGAGGATAGAAACGACGGCTATGATGTATCCGAATGCTCCTGAGCATGTGCCTTCGACGTCTGCATACAGCTTGGACTCCAAGAATTGGAGCATCCTAGGTCCGAAGTAGGACGGGTGCAGGAGAATGGTATGTGTTAATTCTTTCTGCAAGGCTCGTTGACGATACAAAACATCAAAAGAACTGAGCTGACTTACAATAAAAAACATGTTGAGCACAAGGTAAGCGTGCGGGGAGATTCATCATACCCAGGATTCCCACGCAACGGTCCCGACCGTTTTGGGACCGTTTGCATTCGATGGTCACCCTGAGTGCATTTTGGTATCCCCCACTGTCATCCTAGGCTAGGCCTGGTGCACTACTCTTCACTTGGAGTGGCCTTCAGTAAGTCACCCCGTAAGACATCTTTGGGATCCATTAGTTAGGCTCACGGGCTGATGAGAGTGCTCGTTCAGCTGCGAAAGAGCTGCTCAAAAACGTCGTCAATTGGACCACAACGATCGACAACTGTGATTGGGTTCTTTGTCGAGTTCTCCAGTGACCGAGGTATGTCTTCCCAAGTATTCGTCCTGTCGCGCGCCTCGCTCAGGGAACACCTTTCGTGCTTGGGCTCTGTCCAGTCCCTGACCTAGCACTTCGCGCACCGGATTGTCCGCCCGATGGACTGTCACGATCGAATGCAAACATCGCTTGGGCCCTTGCATACGGGGTTTCCGCAAACCGACCATCCGGCTGGTCCGATCCGGGACGTTTAGCGACTTTCGACAACCAAAACTCGACGAGGGCAGCGATAACCTCGGACAGGTCAAAGTGCCCGTCATCTTGCCTAAGGCTTTCTACGTAACGAGGTTTTTTCAAACCGGATCATACAGGAGTTGTAAATAACCCTGTCATGAATTCCTGTCTTCTTGCGGTTCTCCCGTGCCTCATGTCCCTGGCGACGTCCAACATGGGGCAGAGCGACGGTTGCCTTGAATTGTGATGTGCCTTTCCCCCTCGTCCTTACACGCTCACATCACGAGCTATTGTAAAGCAACTCGTCGTGTCAGTAGCTAGCCCGGATGCGCTTGTAAATTATATTCCTGCTACTTGTTCGGATACGATGAAATTTGGGGCTTTTGCGGGTGTTTTCGAACATGGTATTTTTCTTTACATAAATTGGCAGCTTATCTGATTGTGTTTCTTGGCGATCCGCCATCCTGCTGTTGTGCATGTTCTCTCGTTTGCAATTAGACCGTGGCGTCTGATATATCACGATCGCACGCTAGACGACTCTTAACCCGCAGCATCGTAAAAAGGTTCTTGAATCCTTGGTTCGTTGATTAGATCAAAGATGTTGGCAGAGCAACCTCCCTCTGCGTTCGCTGCTTCCGGCGAAGACGCGATAGCGCGCTCGATCGATATTACGTCCAGCGTATCTGCGCAGCGCCCAGAATCCTCGGATGTCGCCGAGTTTTACGAGATCAGACGGACCGCAGAGATCATCCTCGAGGGAGACTACAAGAGGGTCAGCCAACCATCTTCCCCATCTTCCTAGCAACTTCCGTTGAACGGATCAGCATCACAGGTGGCGCTTCAGTTCCCGGACGAACTCTTGCACGACGCCGTTCCCGTCTATCGCTTGCTCAAGCGGAGCGTGGGCGACGGTCACGACCTGTATGTTTTGGCGGACACGTCTTATGGCAAGTAAGACACACGACCCGTCTTGCGACCAGTTCCATACTCAAACGTGCACGCAAACGTAGCTGTTGCGTCGATGAGGTCGCTGCCCAGCATGTCGATGCTGACTTGATGATTCACTATGGCCATGCGTGCATGACCAAGTAGGTTCTCTTGCTATCCTGTGGGTTCTGTGTTGATGAGGGCCTGAACAGAACATCTAGACTGCCCGCCGTCTACGTATTTGGTCGCAAACTGATCGACGTCGAAGATTGCGTCCAGGAGCTCAGCAAGATCCTCAGCAGCCTCCCTGACGTGGGTGAAATGGTGATAAAGTCTGTTCTCGTTCGACACGACGTCGGGTATACTCATCGAATGGGTGAGTTCCAAGATTCACTCCGATACGAATTGAGGGTAAATGATGGGCTTTATAGGAGACATCGTGAGACGACTTCGGGATAAAACTGACCTATCCGTCTTATATCGCGAGATACTGACCTGGGTCGACCCAGCGCCAGTCCCGGACCCTTCGACACCCAACAACGAAGCCACAGCATCTGTATCGTCAGATGGTGATTCCAAGATCGACGAGGCCGAAACCACTATCCTATACATCGGTGAAGAAAGCCTTACCCTCACGAACCTGCTGATGACGCATTCCTCAAGTCGTGTGAGTCTCGTTGGCCCATGATTTCAATGCTAGCTCATGACTGCGACCAACAGGTTTACTCGTACAATCCAATAACGAAATCTTCGCGACTAGAGTCGGAACGAACGAACAGACTGCTCATGCGGCGTTTCGCTGCCGTCCAGAAGGCGCGCGATGCCGACGTGTTTGGTATCCTCGTGGGCACGCTTGGTATTGGTCAGTACTTGTGTCCGATGATCGATCGCCCTTTCTTGATGAACGCTCGATAGCGTCTTATTTACCTGTCATATCCCATCTTCGCAAGATTCTCGCGAAAGCACAAAAGAAAAGCTACACGATCAGCGTCGGCAAGCTGAACCCCGCAAAACTGGGCAACTTTATGGAGATCGAGTGCTTCGTTTTGGCGGCCTGTCCGGAGAACAGCGTCATCGAGTCAAAAGTGCGTCTATTAGAGTCGGCCCATCATATCGCTTTATCCAACGGTGCATATCCAGGAGTTTTATCGACCGATCATCACGCCCTATGAATTAGGAGTCGCGCTTCAAGCTGAGGGTACATGGAGTGGCCGCCATGTGTTAGATTTTGGACAACTGCTCGCTGAATATGGCTGTTGGTATTCTCATCCTCGATGATCATATACTCTGACATCGATCACTCTGAAAAGCTGGCAATCACACTTTAAATGAAGAGCAAGACCGAGATCCGGACCAACCCACGTTCTCACTCGTCACCGGAAAATACCGCCACGCCCGGCGCTTTGGAGGTAAGATACCACTTATTATTCCCGAATACTTGGTTTCCGATCTCATCATTCACCTGCAGCTCCCGAACCCTCTGACGGCGACACGTCATCACCGAACGCAATGGTTCTCCGGAACCAAGACGGGACGATGACGGTACTCTCGGAGAGTGCCGCAGGTACGTGTCGTGGTGCACAAAGCAAACTTGCTTTGACCCGTTCTCACATGTTTCGTCTGACAGCGCTGTACCTGCAATCTCGATCTTTCCGAGGATTGGAAGCGAGAGTGGGCGAGGATGCGCCAAGCGTACTGGAGCAAGGGCGCAGTGGCATCGCTCGGGGATACACGGATGATCACCCGACGGAGGATGATCGATGAGTCTGGCTGGGTCCCGTACTTGATGCAACGAGGCAGCAAAATATGCGAGGTTGATATTTTTGTATTACATATGTGCACGTTGCCTTCGCGCCACTGCGGGTTTACTCCAACCACTGTCATGTCGGTCCTAAAGAACAAAGCGTCGTCCCCTAGACAGCTTTTCGAGCTCAGCTGTTGTCAGCTTGTGCTTGAAGACAAAGCAGAAGCATCGCCTAAGTAACTGCACCTGCCACCGCGGACCTCTGAGATAAGGTCCATAATGGACTCTGGGATATCCGTTAAAGGCCAGGGGTCAGATTCAGAACGTGTCACTCTAGAAAGAGTGTCACAAAGCTGCTCGTCGATTTATAATGACTACCATCGCTGCACAATCTCCAGAATTCAGAGCACTCGCGCACCAGCATACTCGAAACGCAATGGCCAACAGGACCTTAGCCGCGAAACCCAACACTTTCAACGAGTTTTTTTATAACCAAGTTCAATCCTTGAAAGAAGGCATCATGATTGGGAGGTTCACCAACGTGCAAGACCTCCTTGCCGCACTCGAGAGTATCATCCTTTGAGCAACCTAGATTCGAAAGGCCGCCGCAATGATAGAACCGCCCGAGTACGTCGTTGCGTGAACACATGCATGACCCCCTGACGTTGATCATAGCAAATGGCACGTAGATTTTGACACCTTTTTTGACCTCGCTCGCGCACTGCCATTGAGGGTGGTTGAAAGGAGACAGGAGAGGTTGGGATCAGAGGCGTAGAGGAAGCAACAAGCAAAGATACATTAGCTTTGTGCAAGATCGAGTTTGCGCGTTTGAAGGTGTCTTTTTGCTTTTATCCCTGCTGCGCCCATTGCACCATCCTCGCTCAGAGCGCGAGGAGTGTGAGATGATTGACCTGGTTAGTACGACCCGCACCTAATGGTGGAGGAATGGCTTGACAAAGAACCGGACGTTCTCGACGGCCCGCCATGTCGAGGAAGTGGTTAGCATTCAAAGTTGAGAAGCCAAAGGTGTGTCAAAAGACGAGCAGTGAATGATACGCTTACTACGTGTAGTACGCCTAGGTGTTTTGATTGGATTGCCAGTCCGATGTCCTTCATGAGATGCGTTAGTTTGATAATCATGCTGGATGCCTTCCGATTGCCAGTGTCGAAGACGAAAACGCCCAAGCAGATGCATTTCCAGGTGCGTGTGCGAGATGGAGCTTGCGATGACAAGGACCGTGCATAACCCTCTAGCGACGATAATAAAAGTTAGAAACGCGTCAGTTCTCCGGGATCTGTATGAGACAATGGCGGTACGAGAACAATGAAGGCTCGCTTTGGCCATAACGCTTCAAAGTTGGACTGAGTCCTGGCTGTCACAGCAACTCCAACTTTGAAAAGAGGGTAACTGGTACTGCATACCCCGACTGTACACTTAAATTGCGGAATTTTTCGTTTCTGGGTTGATTCGGCGACGAGGACAAGATGATGGTTTTGTTCTGAATCAAGTGTGCTGTGTCAGGGTCGTGCGGACTTCAACTTGGGTTGACACCCCTCCACACTTGGACCTGCTTGGACACACAGCCCATCTCCGAAAATTGGCAGAACTCGTCGGTAACTTTACAAGTTCAGTCGTTGCCAAATAATAATAACCACCGCTTGGACCCGAGATCAAAGCAACGTCGGCAGCTGCCATCCACGTCTATGGCCCATACCCCACTGGGCTGGCCCTTCCGGACTTTGGCCAATGCGCCATGCGCTGGCCTCTCCGCAGCCATGATTTCAGCTTGGGCCCATCCCAAATACGGGCCAATATTCCCGAGGTGAGATAAAGGACCTGCTGATTTACATAATTATGAAACCATCCAAGCGTTGTCGTCAAAGCCTGCCATCCTGGCACGTCCAAGCGTCTCTCCCGCTTTGGCACAGCTGTAGGCCGAAACATCGCGGGCCGTGATTCGGATATAAGAATGGATTGTGTTCCACAGAGCCCACCGTTCCGTCTCCCGCGAAATCGGAATTCTTGATTTACACACCACGCTCTCATCCATCAACCTCAACCTCAACCTCACCCTCGATCTCATACACACTCTTATCTACTCAACCCCATGGCTAGCGCGAGCCAACTTATGGATACCGTCGCACTCTTGCTCTTCCAAAATGTCAGAGAAGGCATGCAGACTGGGCGGATCGCCGACGTGAATGCTGCTCAGACCGAAGTCGAAGCTGCCATAGCTGAGCTTAATCGCAGGCGGCTACCGGAAGAGCGCACATTTTTGAACGTTGAGCTCGTAGGGTATGTCGTTCCACTCTTCATACCTCCACGTCAACTGACGTTTGTTTCTACAGACAGTTGCTCCTAGAAATCGGGTCGCTTCACGAGAAAGTCGCAAAGTGCGAGGCGCAGCTTGCCGATTTTGAAAGTCAGGCAAAGGTTCTCAAGGAAGACATCACTCAGATCGTCGCCCGCGCGGAGGCGTGTAACTTGCTGGTGGAACGACAGCAGAAGGAGAATGCCAAGGTCCTCGCTGCTATGGAGGGGCCGAAATCTGGCATGTTCACCGCGCCGCCCCCTTGCGTAGCCCCAGCGCCGTCTCCCACCGATTCTGTTTTACGTCCTGCGCCTTCCAGGATCGCTGTTGTATCGTTCCCCGGAGGCTCGCGAACCATCACGATTCATCCCCCCGACAGTCCAAGCTACCAGCCGATCATCCGTGACGAGAAA
This sequence comes from Boletus sp. MG55, assembly GCA_003313885.1. Taxonomy (NCBI): domain Eukaryota; kingdom Fungi; phylum Basidiomycota; class Agaricomycetes; order Boletales; family Boletaceae; genus Boletus; species Boletus sp. MG55. The sequence continues at coordinate 38,110 of QGOI01001972.1, read as the reverse complement.
GGGGATGTCATTATTGACTTTAGGCGCGCCAGACCGTTGCGCCGTGAAGGTGCTTTCAGAGGTTCGCTCGAAGACATTGATTGGCTCGAGATCACGCGCGTTTGTGGCCGTGCACCCGAGCTGCCGGGAACTCAAGCCGTCCCACCCATCCCTCGTTGGCCTGATCGGTCTCAGCCATCCTCCGGTCCTCCACCTTCTCGTGGTCCGAGCGATATTATCGCCAGGCAACGCCAGTTGTCGTTCTCTATGCAAACGGACCCGTTCGGGCGAGTTCTACCTCCGGAGTATCTCAGCAACGCAAAGTCCCCTTCGCTACCTACTGGCATGTCCTTCGCTTCTCCCGAGTCTTCCCAATATTCGCAGCCTTCTTCGAACACAAAGCCTGAAATCTTCACCACGCCATCCTCGACACCCCCTTCCCCTTCTGTCGGAAGAGGTAAAAAGCGTGCTCGGAACAGCGAAGACGACGAGGGCGTGCCGTTGACTACTGAGACGCGCGAGGAAACTTCTCTGCTGATCGATCGGCGAATTTTCAAGCAGCCCACAACGCCTACTCCCGTCAAGCGCGAAGAGTCACACCCACCCGAAGGACCCGCTAAACGCAAAAAGCTCCGCTCGTCAGCGTCCGTGGAGGCCTTGTCCTCCGGATCCCTCTCTCGTACGCGCAGCCTGCTCGACCTCGCGCATACGGTTTGACGTCATCGGCGCTTCCCAGATCACTTGACGCGCTTCCTCATCTTCTTTTCTCTCTCTTCTTTCCTTATTTTTACCTCCTGGATGTATTATTAAAGAACGAACGTTTGTTTGGGTTTACCGAGAAATGAGCGGCCGTAGTTTCTCGGATCTTCTCATCGAACGTTCTCTTCTCCTTTTATTCTATTTCTCTCTCATCTGCTTGTTTCCTTGTCCTCTCGGTACGATAACATCACTGTGCATTTGTACATGTCTCTTTGTGTCTTGCAAAATCAAACAGCAATGGGCCCTGGCTTGGTCCACGCCTCAGGCGTGACGCAACGTTTCTATTAACCGGGAAGTCCGAAATCAAGAATCATTACAAGAGATGGACCAAACCAAGAAATCCACGGTCCACCCAAGACTTAGGATCCCACCAGAGCCATGGCAGTGACGCCAGCTGCCAGACTGAACAGTGCAAGCGCCTGTCTCCCGACGCCGCTCCGCCACAAGAGTGGATCCATCACGAAATCGCCGGCGAGCATCTCGACGCACGCAGCGTATGTTAGCATGCCTGCCGAGATGGCGGACATGATTCCTTGTGTCAGACGCAAGTGCGCTGAGGGCATCACATCCGTCAGCCCGACTCGAATCTGGAGGTGGAGTGACGATCAGAACGTACCCATGTCGTCGTCGTGCTCAAAGACGAGCATCCCGAGCAAGATGCCAGCGGGCGTGGTGATGGCAAAGAGACATGCAAGGACGGGTTTGAGGATACTCAGGTAGCCGAATTGGTGCTCCCGAGGCAAAGGTAGGGAGGCGATTCTTATGCCCAAGGAGAGTCCTTCAAAGAGCTGGTGGAATATTACGGCAATCAAAAGGGATGCTGCGCAATCGTCGTGTGAGCAACGGACTGGAGGGAGGATGGACAGTGACGCACTGAAGTCTGGACCTGACGTGATCGACAGGGTCATACCGATGACCAACGAATGGATCATGATGCCTAATTGTAATACCTTGACCCGCGTGAGTGGTGAGCAGATCGGTGAGTCAAATATTCCGATTAAGCCTTACAAGTATGCCAACGATCTGCCTCTTTTTAACCACGTTGATCTTGTCTTCGTGTTCATCAAGATGGTGGTGCTCATGGAAATGATGATGTTCGGGTGTATTTGTGACGTCTTCGACACCGTGGTGGTGATTATGCGCAGATTCACCGTGGTCTACGTGACCCACATCACTCGCTGGACCCTGCGCAAATTCCCCTGGGCCATACATTGCTGAAGGCCGACTGCGTTCATGATGAGACACGTGTAAATCTCGCGATTCGTGTCTGTGGTGACCTTCAAAAAAGGCTGACGCGTCACCATCCACATGTTCGTGCGTATGGACACGATGGTGAACGGCACCATAGGAGATGTCTAGGCCATGATGAGCATGGCTCGGTGTGCGCTGAGAATCTGTTGCCCTTATGAGCGGTGTTTGCTCTGGATTCGAGCGTTCCGTGCTGGTGGGCTTTGGCAAGGCTGGTGCGCGTTCTAAGTCTACAGGGAACTCGTCTCTAGGGGTCGGTATGACGGGTGAGAGTGGTGAGCTATCTGATTGCAGTTGGTCGACATAAGACGTCGATACATCTACATGTCCCTTCTGATTAGGTTTGGAAGAACGTGGCAGAGAGAACACTTGCATTCGACGAGAAAGATGGCCAACAGAGAACATAATCTGGGGGGATGATGAGTATGTCTCATGTTAAAGATAGACGAAGAACACGAACACGATAAGGCCAACATGTTTGCCTACATTCCAGCGAGCTAGCACCGCGGGGCTTCTGAGAGCTTCGAACGAGTCCTGCAGCAAATGTACAAATGCTGTGGACAGGATGACGCCTGGTTGATACGTTATCGATCAGATCCGTGCAGAAACGTTCTGGATGGCAAACAAACCCGTTCCGAAGTGCTTCCCGATGAAAAATATAATTCGGGGGATGCGGAGAAACTTGATACGTTTTGAAAGGGTAGGGAACGAGACGGCTAACATGTGAAGGTCAGTCGCGGGCTCGAAGGAGCTACGATCACCTGCGCCTCACCCAAGAAGGAGACCACGAAAATGAAAAACGTGGCGACTATGCGTGTGTAGAATGCCTCGGTTTCTGGTTCCGTCAGGAGGGCCCAGAAGCTGGTGTAGTCTGTCACATGCGATGAGATGTCTTTTTGAAAGCGTCCGGTAGAAACACACCTAAGTTTGCAACAGTGACTGAGGCGATCTCGGGCTGCGTCCGCAGTGATCGTTCCGCCAGGGTGCTTATCACCGTAGGTGCGGACGGTGTCATGGGCGCTCTTTTTGTAGTTGCACAGGGAAGTAACTTGGTTCTAAGTAAGTGGAACTTAAGGGAAGTTACTAGTATCGCTGTAGAGACCTAACACGGACCGAGTACCGCACCAGTGATCTACTTTTTAGGTAACCTCAGGTATCACGTCACTCGCCGGGGCCCGGCCCCGATCATTCTAACGTTGTTACTTGTTGGTCCAGCTAAATCCGAGCAGCCGCTGCAGCCCTCAAAAACACAGCAGAAGTTTGCATGGCAACACTCAGATTCTTGGTATGTTTCCCAAGAGGCTGCAAAACCTACCGACCCGCGCCGAGTATGCGCCTCGGTCCCCACTAGAGCCTTTTGGAATAATATAATAGCAGCCCACTAGCTCGGAGCCACTGCGGGGAGGGAATGAAACATCGAAGACGCACTCACTTCTTTTCCTCTTGGCAGTGGGCTCCATAACATCAATAGATTTACCCAGGGTGCCAAATGAAAGGTGTTGATGCATTCTCACACTGCATGGTATATTCAGCGTGGGCATAACAGCATGGAAGACCGTTCACGGATGTTTCGAATAACAACAAGCTAACTGGTGCCTGTGAGACCGTTTCTTTGAGGTCCTGAGGTGCCATCACAAGCGTGTGAGCAGCAAGAGACTGGTGCTTCTGAACGACGACCAACAGGGTACTCACAATAACATATATTGTGGGCCGTTTCGGCGTGATTTAGATTCGGAGGCCAGCATCTGAAGTAGCTGAGGTGGGCTGAACATTCGAACCTTGGCAGTCAATAGGTACCTAATTCGCTTCAGTTTGTACTCCACGATATCCTTCTCTAGCTGAAATATAATGAACTAAGGTCTATCGCGCTGCGTCGTGAGAGTAGTATCGTGGTGGTGGTCGCCGGGTAACCTGAGCGGAAAGCGGCGTGTCGGTATTATCATCGGCCCGATCCGACCGCTGGGCAGACTCGACACTGCCTCGGAGCTCACGCGCACGCCGCTCCGCTCATGATCTAGTAGCTTCTTTGAACGTCGAACACACACACCATGTCGCTCCTCGTCCTCTCCGCCCAAGACGTCGACGCAGTGATATCTGAGCTACAGTCAAACGATCTCGAGATGCTTATGGCCTCCGTCTTCCATAGGCTCTCTTCTGGGTCAGATTATACATCCCCACACAGAACATCCATTTCCATGGCGCGACACACGGCACTATTCATGCCCTCTCGCGTACCAGACCTCGGAACGACCATCAAAGTCGTTTCTGTTCCCTCTTTCCCAGGAGCACAACAAGGTTTGCCTGCATCCACCCTTGTTCTAGACGAGGTTACTGGCTGTGTCAAGGCAATCGTGAATGCCACCGCTTTGACAGCCCTTCGGACTGCTGCCGGTACGGTTCGATTCCGCTCCCATCCAAAGTGACTAACCAATAACAGGATCCGTCCTCGCCACTCGCCTCCTCGTCTCCAAGGCTCCAAAGACCTTGGTTGCATTTGGTGCTGGAAAGCAAATCAAAGCCCACGTCGATCTTCACCTCCACGCATTCCCATCATTTGAATCTTGCACCATCGTCAATCGCACGGATAATTCGCGGCTACAGGAACTTGCATCGTCTCTTCGCAAGTTACATCCCTCCGTCGTATTCAATACGCTTACGTTAGACGACGAATGCTTGAAGGACGCAGTACGAAACGCAGATGTGATCTGTACGGCTACTTCATCCGAGAAGCCACTCTTCCCATCAGAATGGGTTTCGCCTGGCACACATCTGAACCTAGTGGGGAGCTTCACTCCGCACATGCACGAGGTCGATTCAAAACTCGTCAATCGAGCGTCGAAAGTCGTCGTAGACTCCCGAGACGCCTGCGCCATTGAAGCCGGAGAGCTTATTGCGGCAGGCAAGGCCACAGATCCGAACGAAAATTTGATCGAGCTCGGTGAGTTGGTGGAGAAGGGTGGAGAAGGGAAGTTTGTACCCGTTGAGCTACCAGAGGATCTCACTGGCAGAACGGCAGATGGTGTGACTATATTCAAGTCCGTAGGGGTCGGGCTCCAGGACGTGGCCATTGCAAGCCTGGTCCTATCCCGTGCAGAGCATATGGGGTATGGAACACGAATTGAAAATTATCACACATGATAGCTCCGGATTGGTGCCGTTTTGATAATTTCGTGCTAACATCAGCTGTCGGGTATGATCGACAATACATAAAGCAACGTATGGCAAGCTGTGACATTCCTGCGCAACATAAAAACAAATGCCGATTAGCTCTCGGACATGGAAGCTGAATCACATATCCCTCCAGCTTTTGTACTGGCGGCCCGCGGGTACTACAAGTAACTAGGTTTTACCCTTCGAACCTCCCACATCTCCTAGTCAACCCAGGATCGTTATTACACCACGCCGCCAGAGAACCTGTACAGTAATACTAATTTGATGATCGTGACTACAATACTTCTACGCCTTGCCAGTAGCGTTCAAACCATCGTCAATCAACACTCCCTGCCATTCATCACCTCCTGCATGGCGATCCATTCACCCCTGTCTATATCCACCTCCCGGTGCCCTTGCCCCTGATTCCGCCGTCTCCCTTTCCCGCTCACCCCCACTTCCCCCGAACGCGTCGTCCGCGGTCCTTGCGCTTGCTTCGCGAGATGTCTCACCTCTGCAAACTCGTCCGTCGCCTGCGCCCGCAAAAACGCAGCGCTCTTTGCCCTATGCACCAAACAATCGGGTCGCTGATATCCCTGTACCTCCTCACCACCCTTCATCATACTACCCTCACCCTCACCCGCATCCATCGGCCGCCCGTCCCGCCACAACGACCCACCGGTCCGCTCCAAAGTGTTCACGATATCCAAACTCTCGCCAGGCGGAATGGCCCACGGGTGCGATGGCGTCTCACAGGTCATATCCACCTCCTTTCTCAACACGCGGTCCACATCCACCGCCGAAAAAAACGCCACGCCCTGCGGCAGATCGTCCATGCCCAACTTGAACGCAAACAAGCATCGCGTCCATACGTTCGCGATCTGCAACGCCAATGCGGCGCGATACATGTCCGCCTCAGAAACGAGGTACCGTAGCTCGTCGTGCACCGAGAGAAGGAAACGGGCGTCAATGTCGTATGTCCGTGTAAGGTAGTCCATCGCGACGAGCAAGAGATGGAGGTAGTCCACGCCGGACGATTGGACGACCCAATTAATGCGCGACGTCATGTAATCCGCCCCGAACTCGGCGGGTAAGTTGTCCTTGCAGAGCGCCGCTGTAATCCCACATCCCAACGCTGGAGTCTGCGGGCGATCCGACAACGCGATCTCCTCCAACTTATTGAACACGAAACTCTCCGTGCCGCCGAACCAAAACTTGCGTCCAAAGAGATCCGGTCGGTGGGTGTTCTTGCCCTTGGTCGATGCGTAGAGGTTTTCGGCCAGCTTTTTCGCTTCTTCGGGTTGCATCGCTGCGCTCGCTTGCAGGAGTAACAGCACTGCGTGTTTCATTCCCGCCCCGTAGATGCGCGAATAATTGAACACTTTGGCCTGATCACGTGATATCCCCAAGATGCTCGCCGTCTTGGAGTGCAAGTCTGTCCCTGCAGCCTTAGTACCCTCGAGCGTCATCCAGCCGATCGCAGTGGCCCCGTGCAGGCCAAACTGCGCATCGCCCATACAACTCGATATCCAAAGTTCCTCCGAGTCGACATCCGCCCCAACGATGGCATACCCTGGTGGTGCACGAACCATGGCCTTCAGCTCGGATCCCACACGGTTCTTCTTCGCATTACTCGCCGTCAACCATGTCTTCTCAATCGCACGACGCGTGACAGTGCCCATCGTGATCACCTGCGGAAGGATCATGCCCCACTTGTGCTCCGACGACCGAGGAAACTGCATATCAACTCGATCATTCTGCCACACGACCATCTGATTCAATATCCGGTCGCGCGCGCTGATCCAATAACTGCATTGAGCGTTCATGTCCAGCGCATCCTGGGCATCGTCCCCGGGGCTCGTCAACGTTCCGTCTTGGGCGTATTTCATGAACGTCTTGGAGAGTGGACTCCCCACGTTGGCGCTCTCGCCGTCCTTGTGCGGGAGCTTGTAGAAGACAAAACGGTGTTCACACTCTCCGCGCGTCATCTCGCACAACGCTTGGTCAGCAGGGTCTGAAAACACCAGCGGCTGCGCACGCGTGGCGAATTCGGTGGCGCTCAGGACCCTGAACGTCCACCCATGCTCCCTGGAATGAAAAAGTGGGTGGCCCATCCAGGACAAGCGGAGGAGGATAGGAGAGATGCGGTTTCGTACGGTGATGTCAAGCGTACCCGGTGGAAGGTCTTTCCTCGGTCTTGCAAGGTCCCAATACCATTTCGGCCAGATGACTTGACGCTTGGGAGTTTTGGGGGTAGGTGTCTGGGACGATTTTGTGCGAGGAGCGGTAGGGACGAGTCTCCAATCTAGTTGTCGTAGGAAATGATCTTGTTCATACTCCTCGTCTGCAAGGGATTTTGCTAAATCGATAATACGACTTTCCAGCTCGGGCGTACGTTCTCCGCTGGCAACGGCCAGAGCCAAAGATGTGTCTGACGCACTCAGGCGGCTGTCTTTGAGATAAGGAAAACCATGTGTCGGACCGAGGATAGTCAAAATCTTCTTGGTGCCCGCGCTAGGAGGCCGCGTCACCTCGCCGTCCCGGATGAAATGCCACTTTTCCTCCGTTGTGTATCGCAAAGGATAGCCATCAAAAAATAGTCTGAGAAGAATCGGGAGCACGCGATTCACGCTACCAGGGCTAAAGGCTCCATCCCTGAGTAAATTGCGGAGCCACGCGGGCTGTTTGTCTACGGATGACTTGGTCTGGGATGTCGACTCTGTGTTCTACAGACGATCAGCGCTAGACAAGATATATACGTGGGAAACGAACATCGTCATAAACGCCTCTAGATTTCTTTGCGGCTTTTGGCGTCCAATCAAGCTGAGAAAGCCAAGGATCGTCTCTCCAGGATCCGACCTCCATCATACCCTTTGCCTGCTCCGCGAGATCCACGAGATGTTTCTTGACCTTGCCTTCCAACTCCTGGTACGTCCGTTCCGCATTGCGCAAATACTCTTCCCATGATTCATTGACCGTCAAGAAACTCGTACCCATGGTAAGAATACCGGCAAACGATACCGGACTCGGACAACGCTCGAGGAATGCTGGAAGGACCTGTGCAAAGACCCGATGTGTCACGTAGACATCATCGGCGCAGTACCCAATATAATCCTGAATGGCAGCCAGAATTGTCTCCCTGGATGACGTCATGAAATCATCGCGAATTTCTTTGTTCAGATCGATGTTACAATAAAGTTTCGCCACGTCCACGAGGGCGTTGGCCGAAGTGAGATCTTCCCAGCGTTGCTGTGAGAGTTCAGCATCGGACGCGTCCGCGTCGTCTTCTTGGAGCTGAGGCAGACTTTCCTCAATCTCGACGTGCAGACGACGAAGTTGCGCGCGCCGCGCAGCATCGACCTCGGACTCTGCTTGAGATGCTGCATCGCGCATGATCTCAAGCACCGCCTCGACAGCTTCTGCGCGCTGTTCGATACGTGCGGCTTTTGCCTTACGGTGTTTCATCCACGCTGGTCGTTGATGCGACGATATACCGTTGACAGCGACGTGGAGCGACATCGTGTCCATTAACCGCGTCTGAGTACCTCTGAGACTATACTCTTCACGGATGCGCTGCCGGTCATAAGAGACATTATGTCCAACAACGATTCGCGGCGCCTCGGGGTCACCAAACGGAATCAGATGCTGCACTTCCTCTGTCTCGCCGAGAAACCATGGTGATATCCAGCAATACCATGCGTGTTTGGATGCTGCACAGGCAAGGACTGCGTACGGATGGTACGGCGGCATTGTCTCGACGTCAAACACGAGCATTTGCTCGGGCTGACCGTCATGTTCTGGGTACGAAACGTGTTCACTGTAACTCGAACCGTCCGGGAGGTGGTAATACTTGGTCCATCCTGGTTGTACTTCAAAATGCTCCGGTTTAGGGGGTAACGCGTCTTGCGCAAGTTGCTTGGCGAGGGATAACCAGGGCTGGGCACAGCGCTCGCCGATACGGTAAAAGTGCTCGTCGATGTCGGCGCCTTGGAGTTGGGGGAGGGTAAAACCTGTATCGGGGAGGACAGATCCCTGCTTGGGGTCGAGACCGTGCATGTGAAGGTGGTCGCGTGCAATTTGGACGAAAGCAGGCTCGGGTGGGGGGAAGGCGGCATGTTTGAATATTTGAGCGTGGAGCTGTCGCGAGAGCATCTGCACGCCTAGCTCATTGCGTTCGACTGTGTTGCCGCAGGATCATGTCAATCAGACAAACGAATACATATGCAACGCGTACCGTGTCGAATGGAGTCTGTATTTCCATCCGTCTTCCGTTTCCTTGGACTCGTGCTCGCTGGTGCTCTGGGTTGTTTTCGTTTCTCATCGTCATTCTTTTTCTCCGATTTTTGTCGCTGTTTGAGAGGTGGGGATGGAATGTGCAATTTACGAGTGAGGGAGGGGGACCTTCGCAGCGAGTTCAGCATGCGTGTCGCTAAGTCTCATGGGCGTGGGAACACAAGGTGCAGAGCTGGTACTTACGAGAGGGTTCACCCTTTTCATGACAATATTTACGGTACTCAGCGCTCAGCAGAGAGCGAACTCAAAAGTTGCGATGTTCGACCGATGAGGATTTGGCAGAACGTTTGAGACCACAGGACAGGTCGAGTTGCGTAGATCCTGTTTGACGGGACAAAATCCAAGGGATCGGATCTGAGACTCTGTCGTCCAATTTACCTTACTGAGCAGCCGCGTCCCTGTCTGGCAGTGTCTGGTGCTCCTATAGCCAATACATGCACGGCGGTTGGCCATTGGATGTTCGTTTCAACGGTCGCTGGCACACTTCCACAGTTCCACCGTTGGATCATTACTGTTGGTTGACAGTTTCACGTCCGATGAAGACTTGGATGAAGCTGTGGAGTGGAAACAGCTTGTAATATTCTAGTGCTTGTGCGTTACTCAATTGGCGAACTTCAACTTCACTGTGCGATGTGTTGTGTAACTCGTGCGAGTTCAATGCATGGGGTGGTTCCGGAAGGGGTGTTTGGAGTCCGCTCACCGACGTTGTCCGAAAACGGAAACTTTATCAATGTCGGGCAGAAGCACAAAGTCGAATGGAGCGCGAACGTCTGGCTTTCCATAGTACAGGCCAATGATAATATAGATAAATGCAAACCAAAGATGAAGGAAAAAACCCATGCAGGAATCTAGAACCCAGAATGCGACTAGGTCGTCTCACACTGGCAAGCCATCCGACCCCTCCATCGTCAATGCATCCTTCTTGACTTCGTCAGCTTCGTTAGACTTTTCATCCGACACCCTCTCTGTATCGTTTCTATCGTGGTCATCTAATTTGGGTTGTGGTCCGTGGTCCGTTCCTCTCCGGTAAAAGTAGGACATGGAGGGAATTTCGATCAACACGATTCCCAAAAGAAACCAGAACGCGGCTGCACGCCCATGGTACGCTTCCGAGCCACCATGCATAGCCTCTACGGACGTTTCGATCGAGTTGAACGCTGCAACCCCAACCGCGGAACCAAATTCGAGGGCTCCATTGAAGATTGCGCCTACCGTACCTGCCATCGATGCTGGGGCAACCTGGAAGATGGCAATGCTGTGAAACCATTATCATCAGGTGTGAGGCAGGAATAGGAAAAATCCCACTTACTTTGTGTGGGTGTATACCAACATGGCGCCAGCACTCCCAAGAGAGAAGGCGGGAAATATGTAGGGCCAGTAATCCTCTGGCCGACCACCGCCCATAGCGATTAGCACGGTGGCCACAGCTACCATGGAAAGACCAGTGAGATTGATCCATTTCGGGCTAAATATTCTAGACAGCGACCCTGTGAAGCTCATTGCCAGTGCAGTCACACCTATCGGGACCCTACAGGAATCTCGAAAGGATGGTGTGTGACTTTAAAGCGGATGCTTACATATGGACTGCAGTCGAGATGGCCGTCCAGTGAAAAACATCCTGCCACAAAGTCGTGAAAACGATGAAGACTGCACTCCACCAAAAGAATGGCAATAGCGCTAAGCCAAAGAGGACAGAGAAGTTGTTGTAGAACCACGTGCAAGGGGGTCTAGGCCGAGAAAGAGTGAACCCATGGACACAAGAAACATGAGGCCTGACGTACATCGCAGCTTTGTCAGTGGGGATAAGCGTTTCCCAATAAAAGAACCCAACAGTGAGCATTATCGAAACAATCAACGGAGTGAGAACTCCTGCGGTGGCCCAGCCATCCACTGATACAGACGTCACCGCATAGATGAAAAGAATAAGCGCAACTGATAGTGCTATATTAGCACTGAACGTGATTATTATTTGACGGAGATGCGGCACACCTGTCAAGATCGAAATTCCGATCAGATCAAGACTCTTCCATTTCGCACCGCGTGCGTCAGGTTCATCTTTAGACTTTGCAACTTCCGGGGGTATTATGAATACGGAACCAAAGGCGACCACAGTGGCAACGATCGCAACAAACCAGAAGACCCAGTGGTATGAGGCGTATTGAACAAGGACCGCTCCAATGAAGAGCCCAAGCACTGCGCGTGTCATATTGTCGTTTATAAACCTGGGAACAATGCCAACACTTACCGTTTGCAGTTGCGCCACAACCTCCAAACAGGCCGATCGCCCGAGCTTGTTCAAGAGGTTCCGGGAAAACACGTACCAAGAGCGTGAGAGCAGAAGGTATCGTCATCGCAGACGCTGTGACGTATGTTAGTACACCCAACGTCCTATAGCTCCTTATTTATTCCTTATTTACCAATGCCCATGAGCGCTCTTAATACAATGATCGCAATCTTGTTGTTCACAAAGCCGGCACCGACAGAAATAATTGCCAGAAAAGACACGCCTATGATGAAGGCCTTTTCTAACGCTAACTGAATAGACTGTTTAGGAGCATTGGCACTGCACTCACTTGGATTATAGACATCACTTATCCGTCCGCTCTTTGAACGCGGGTTAGATCACGTCACGAATGAGACGGGAATGAGACATACGATCAAGAGAAATGAAGCAAACGTGAGTTGGAAAGCACTGATGATCCAAGCGGACTGACTCTGTGTGATACCCATAGAACCCTCGAGGACAGGTATTGCAGGGAAAAGTGCTGAGTTGTTGAAAGAGTCCAAGAACTGTGCGAAGCAGAACATCAATAACAACACCAGCTTGCGTGCCAACGAAAGCCGCTTTGGAAGTTCATCGACCAGTATTTCAGCGGGCGAGACCGAAGCAGACGGCATCATGGTGCTAGTCGCCAGGAAGCAGAGAGATTGCAGAGAAGCGAGTGCCTCTGCGTGAGGGGGAAATTTTACTTTCCCTTGAACCAGTTCCATTGATCATGCATCTTTATAAGGATGGGTTGTCCGTCCATCACCAGATTTCCGTACGGAAGTATTTGCGCGTGCGTAATGCAAGGACTACAGGAGTACCCGAGGAGGTAACAAATCAATCGCCAGAGTCTGGAGAATGACAGTCATTGGCCGAACAGCAAGGTTGACTGCCAAAATCAAGAAGCCGACCAGGGTGGCAAGAACGCGTCAAACGATGGCGAAGAGGCTGCCCCGTGTCGAAATCGAAACCACAAGCTGGATCTATTTTCCGTTCGGATGGGGTACGCGTTCACTGCGTTTGAAGGTGAGAATGTGCACACAGTGAAAGTGCAAACGCACTGTTTCGCAAGCTCTCCGGACACCAGTCTAGAACTTGTCAGACCATCGCTCATGGTGAAAAGATGAACTACATTGAACTTGTGGGTGACGCATTTCAGTACTGGGAGGTTTTTACGTCTGGTGATCTGATGAGTTGCGAGTCCGAAGTGTGAACTCCCAGCGAGATGAAGGTGGGCATAGAAGGCAACTTGCGACTCGGATGAATCGATGACCGATGGACAACATGTTAATGTTATGCAGTTCTTCGGGAGCCGGAGGTACTGAGTCAGCAGACTCATGTTTACCTCCTTGCACGAACATTCGCCGAATTTCGACCCCGAACACAAATTTCTTCGCGCGAAATCGAGTCAATTTGAACTTCGGAACATTGTCGTTTTCGCACCGGCAGCGCTAGGGTTGACGGCAAGGACGTCGTAACTTAGACATCATTCCCCCAGTCCACTGACCTTGGTGCCAGCATTAGTGCAACTGTGACACTAATGTTTTGCAGTGATGCATAGTCAATGGGTCGCGACCAACTTTATCCGGCCCTCGACTTCCTGCTGCGCTTGCAAGCATCCAGTAACGTTCGCTTCCATGACCGTAATGGCAGCCGCGTTTAATCCTTGATGGAAGAGAGGAGTCCTCGAGTTCCCTAGGGTGTTCATTGTCGTATTTTTGGTACATCTTCACATTCCACTGGCAGCCTGCGGGGTTCTGCAGACGTGGTTAGGAAAACGTCCCCTCTCTCAGGCCCGCAGGGAGCATTGACGTTGATGTAGGCGAAGCATGGCCACTGCCTCGTCCTTTAATGACCTCTGATCTAACCCCATAGAAAACCTGACCCAGCCAGAACTGGATCGAACACTAGACCTGTACTTAGAGTGTTACAGATCCAACATATCGAGATCTTTAGTCGCATGAACAAATAAGAAATCCAAACCCCGGCTTAGTACCCGCCCTTCACATCATGCTGTATTGATCGTAGAACCCTGACTCGACTGACCGTGCGTTTCAACATAGGGTGCGGTGGTGGTGTTCACGTTCGTTGTTGGCAGATCCAGTGCAGAGATTGATTTCTCTCGCTTCCTAACCATCTCCGTGATATGATGCATTCCGACATGATCGGCTTCTAGCGCTGCGGCACTTCAATATCAATGGAAAGGCTGAAGACAAACTGCAGAAAGCGGCAATGTTGATTCCATAAACCACACATTATTACTTGTGGTTTTCTGCCACCTGTTTGACGCGCGCATGGTGTGCTGCCAGTGCCGACCGACAACCCAGCTTGTTGGTCGGAATTACTATTGACGATCGATGCGGTAGCGCGTGAATCATGGTGACTGGCCGATCTGGTGCGGTAATTATCGATTATCGATTTATTCGCTCGTTGCGCTACGTAAAGTGTAGGTTTCGCAGGGGGACGATCGCCCAGGACATGGACGATGACTGCGGACCTGCCTTGATTGGGTCTGTCTTGTCCCAATTTACATAAAGTCGTGATACTAAATTAATAGTACTACCTCCCGGCTCGGACTCCTGTGAACCTGACGTGTTCTCGTGTTGAGTAGGAGTAACTCGACCACGCGTATCCATGGACTGAGGCATCAGCAAGATGCACTCGCCCTAAGCTAAGCTTTAATTACTACTTTTGCAGAGATGAACTTGTTCCTCAAGGCACGAAAGTAGGAACAAGTCCGACAATTTCCGCAGTCTCGCCAAGTCTGACAGGTCACTCAAGGCGAGCAGCTGGGTTCAACGAGTATGGGTAGATAGACCAAGTATATGGCTATAATGTTATGACAATTCCAGCTGTCACACTTGCCGCCTGTTTGACGAGCTCGACACGGACGCTGACGAGAGTAGACTTCAAGTTGGTTTCCATCGCCACGGCAAGGGCAGAATGTTTGTCGCGTCTTCTGACCCCCGAGATGCAGAGTCGCCGGGACCATACCCATACGATGGGCTGTTTTTGAAGCTGATTAAATCCTCGCACTGAGAACACCGATACACATCCGAGCAGCAAGGCGTGATTCATCAACACCCGCGTCCCGGAATACTTCCTTTCACGAGGTGTACTACTACCCCTTGCTCAAATCGGGTCCGAAGACGATTCATTTCCTCCGTGAAAGTTACTTGATTTAGAGGGTGATACGGGGTCAATGCATCACTTGTGTATCACCAAGTTGACTCCGACTGGCAGTTCTCTGACAAAGGTCACAAAAGGCATTGACAAGCCAACAAGGCCAGGATTAGAGGGAACAGCGATCGTACCCCTACGGAAAGCCGTCCACAGAACATAAAAGGGCGGGGAGGAGTTGGAAGCGAAATGAGCGCGAGCTCAAACTCAAAAAGAACAGCCACGACCAGACCAGCTGAGGACAGTCTAAGTCCCGTTCACAGACACCACCCCACCGCACGCCCAAGGTCCCTGATACACCGGTTCTCGCACAACGACAGCGCTGTCGTCAGACTCTCGCGCTGTTTGTCCTTTTGACCCCGCAAACCGTACGCCTTAGCGAGGAAATACCACACCTCGGGGACGTCCCATCCCGGGCCACGCGACATGTATCCCAGCAGACCGGCGCTCAAATCGACCTTGTCAGGGTCGGGGTCGGCGCTTGGCTCGGAAGATCGGGAGGGAGAGCGAGGGGTGAGGTAAATCCGACACATGTGAACGGTGGCTGAGACGTCGTCAGGGGACATGAAGAGCGCTTTTTGGAACGCCTCGATCGCTTGTCGGTCGTGATTTAGCGCATGGTGATACAGCCCGAACTGGCCCAAACGCATCATTGGAATAGGTCCATACGGAAGCAAATCGGAGCGTGACACATACCTGAACCCAAACGGAAGGATTCTCCTGATTTTTGACCTCGGCTTCCTGTATAGCACCTTTCGCCTGGTCGATCTTGCCTAGCCTACGAAAAGTCGCAGCGGATGACGCCCACAGCTCACTCAACAGTTTATCTTCCCTGGAAGCTTGAGAAATCGGCTTGGCGTCTTGTGTAGGCGGGGTGGGTGGTGGAGGTGGAACGGCACAATCATCGACTGGATGCCCAGCAACCTCGTTAGTGTTGTTGCGTTTCAGTGAGCGAAGGGGTCTGCGTGAATGTATGGAAGACGCCTGGTAATGGTGATTTTGAAGGGCTGCGTCGAAATCTTTTAAAGAGCCTATGAGATGCTGCATTCCGGATAACCAACGCTATTTGGATGAAACGTTACCTGGAGCAGAATTGGACCGCTTCAAACTGCCATTCCTGACGACACCATGTCCAATCTTTCTTGATATGGTGCTAATCTTCTCTTGTCCTTTATGGACACGGTTCTTGAGCATCTGTTGCATCTTCTTTCCTCTAGAGGTGTCGCGGTCCATAGAGAAAGAGCGCTTTGGGAGTTGGGAAAAAGGCAGCTTGCGCTCAGGGTCTGCTGGCGTCGCTGGAGTGACGGTAATCGGGGGAGGTTGCACTCGGTATGTTGGTTGATCAGATGGAGGTTCCATCGCACTGGGAATGTCGGTTTTAACTTCGAGGACGGTGTCCTGTAGGACCTGTACCTCAGATACAAGGACTGCTGAGCGCAATCCGGTATCCAGCGAAGACCTCACTAAAAGCGTGTTTGTCAATATGATCGGGAACATTATGTGAACGGTTCACGTACGCGGAGTCTCCGGAACTGTCCCTTTTCGCTCTGCAATCCATCCAAAGACCTCCACCCATTTAGTCTCCGCTCCTTCTGGGCCATCAACATGCTCCGTTAACGCCATCTGCGTGAGTCGCAGTTGTAATGCGTACTCGAAGGCATCTTGCGGCGTCGGGGCGGTGTGATCAGGAAGGATGTGCAAGAGGGTAGCTGACGGGGGGATCGTAGTTGCATCTGGGTCAAGGATCATCTCGTGAACGAACGTTCCATTCGCAACGCCATCATTCCTGTCGAGCGAGTGTACATCGATTGTACCCTTCTCCGTCTCAAAGTCCCTCGTTGCCACGCCCTCACTTTGCGCAGCGTTCTCGCTCTTCTCCTGAGCAACTTCCGAATCACTTCGAGATTCATCTGTGTCTGAGGGAGATTCATTGATTGCGGCACCTATTTCCAGCACCTCTTGCGCTTTCGCCCACTCTCCCTGAGCTGTGAGCAATAGACCGAGGAGGTGCCAGTGGCGAATCTCGTTCGGAGCACCTTCGACAGCTGTACGTGCAGAGGTGATTGCATCTTCGATGTTCTGTGAAGGACCGGGTAGTGCGAGTGCTAACGCGAGTTGGTGGTGTGCGCTGGGGGTGGGGAACACCTCGACGGAGCGCGTATAATGCTCCAACGCATTGCGCAACCTTGTAGGGCGAGTATGAGCCTCTCTTCCTGCAGATCTCTTGCATTTAGATACTAAGGGATCCGAGTACAAAAATACAATCACTTGCCTATGATAGCAGTGACGGTGTTCCATATGCCTTCAGCGAGAGCAACACGTGCGACAAGCTGCTTCTCGACGCCGTCTAGTCGTGTTTTCGCCTTTTCCAATAGCTCACCGGCTTCCTTAGCTTCCTCGACTCCACCCGAGCCAAGTCGAGATAGTGCCAGGCGGCAGAGCATCCTCGCACCTTCCACAAGCGTCTCTACCCAGTGACGGTCCGTGTCGCTGTCACCGTCGACACCCGCTGCGCGTGTCTTGCTTACGACCTCGATATATAGGCGTAAGGCACGCTTTGCAAGCGCTATATCTCCAGAGACATAGAGAAGCCGGGACATGTGCCGAAAAATACGGTAAGAGTTGAAGGTGAGTCGGGTAGCCCACCAAAGGACCTACTTACTTGTCTAAGAGTGGATGAGGGCAAGATGGAGGGTTAACTTACATCAATGACCCACTGAGCTCGATCCGCAATCGCTCCGCTTGCTTGCCACACGGCAACGGATAAATCGACGAGATCTTCAACCTTGACGTTTCGCTCTCCAGCCTTGGGAAAGTGGGTGGATTTGTCTAATATCGTGCGGTATTCATTGATGATCGATCGAGCCGTGTTGAACCACTGCGATAGATGTTCTGGCTGTAAGGAGGGAGAAGGGGTAACTAGTGGGGATGGTGCACGGAATCTCATGATGAGTGCGCGTAGATGCAGAACGGCAATGATCGAACGATGGGAAGCGCGAAAGGTGGGTGTCCAATGAGTGCTGCAGGAATCGTAGTGAGTGAGAAAGGTCCAGATGAGACCTTCCTGATCATCGAGATGTCGCGTGCGGGCGAGGAGCGTCATAGCACGGAACATGAGACGTTCTGTCCAACGCCAAAGTTCGCGGTACTGGGAAAACGAGGAAGAGGACACTTGTGCGGACAGGGAGCACGGGATTTCAAATTCGATGACGTTCAGTAGAGGGATGGCCGTCGCGTATGCTTGAATGGCGAGTTCAGGGTTTTCTGGCTGGAGCTTCTCGTGACACATGCCTAGACGGATGGGGCAGATGGAATCTACAATACAGAAGGGAAGAGGGTTCTAACCTTGTAGACATATACTCCGAATGGACTCAGCCATTGCCCAAGCTCTGCCGTCGATGATGTTCGTTGTGGAAGCTGGTGATTCGATAGATAAAAAACTACCGGTCCGTGACATAGACGAGTCTGCGGTAGAGCTAGGGGGTTGCAGGGTAAAACCATCGGATCTGATTGTAGAGGAGAGGGGAATATGGCTTTGTGCATCAGAGATTGCGGGCACTTTGGAAAGGCGATCGAGACATTCCGATGGCTCTCCCAATGCGTACGCGTAGTAGGCAAGGGCGAAGAGAAGAGACTACGACAAGACTGAGCGAGTGAAAAAAATAGAGTGAGGGTCAACGTACGTCCGAGCGGGTAGTCTGGAGCTTCTTGAGTGCTTCATAGCCTGCAGTCGCCTCCTGGACGCGTTCGGGGAGCAACATGCACTCGGACTCGAGACGCAGTTGGCCGCCTGGCTCTGATCCGAGTTGGTCCTCGTCGACAGCATTTGCAGAGAGCCAGATAGAGAGTGCCTGCGTCTGTGAGACGATCTCTGCAATGTCCTGGAATCCGGTGCAATGTTTGTTGAATTTGCGGATGAGTTCGGACCAGGACAAGAAGTATCCGTTGGGTGTCTTTGCTGGTGCTGAGGAGGCCCACACGCCCGCTGTGAGGGCTTCCCTGAGCTGGGCCCAGTAGTGTCGATCCTTGCCATGCGCCATCACCGATCCTGGAAGACGTTCTGGCACAGTGAGCCCACTTTATATTGCTTCGACCCCCCTCCACTACGACCCCCCTCCCCAACACCACTCTTCCTCATCGTCGTCCACGATGTCCGACTCGACGACACCCGCCCTCACGCCAGACTACACCGACTCCGGCGAGGGCGAGGGGTCCTCCTCGCCTGCCTCAGAGACCGCAACGAAAACACGTCGTCTCACCGCCTTTTACCCGAACATGAACTCGAGCAACAAGCCACTCAAACCGTTCAGTCGCAGCGCGGCCAAACGACAGAGCGTCATGACTCTCGGCAGCATCGAGCACCTCCAACACTACTTCACTAAGACTGGCATCGCTGCAAAGGCAAAGTACGTGTCCTCTCCCTCTATTTCGTCCCTCGCTGTTAAGACGTTCCAAAAGCCCCTCCAAGAAGCTGAACAGCCAGTTCGTACCTGCGATCGGAGGTTTAGCTAGCCTGAAAACGTCGAAGCCATCCTTGGGCAGTATCATGGACTTTGAGCTTCCACCCTCGCCTGCAGTTCCAGAGATACGACAGCCAGCATTTCCCCCCTACGTCAAGACCTACCAGACAGATCCAGAGGCATTCCTTCCTGGCGTCGTCGAGGACCTCACTTCCATTACTCGTGCGTGGGGTATGGATAACACGCACGATTCCAATCACCCAGCACCCACTTCCAGCGTGATCGACGTGCTCGACATCCTCAAGACAACTACCCATGCTATCCGTTCTGTCCGCAACTACGTCATTGCACTTCCGGATGAGTCCGCAGGTACACTTCGCACCCAGTATAGGAACAAGGTCTCCGCGAGCGCTCCCGTCCCCAAACGCAACTTGGCTCAAACGAGGTCCCAGCTCGACCCCCTGTCCTTGATCCGCAAGTCCGCACTGGAAGTGCTCGCTGCACTCCGCGAGCTCGAAGAACGCTCTAGGGTACCATTATCCGATGAGGTTTACGATGCTCAAAGTGATCGCGGTTCATCACAGGAGCAGCATCCACATTCACGTGGTGCATCACCAGCGGCCATGTCGGACGATGAGTCGGACATCCCGCATGTTGACCCTGATATGTCAATTTCATTTGTGCGCGTACAAGGTCGTGACGAATCCGTCCCGGTCTGGGAGGATGATAACGACCCCGATACACTCAGCCTCAGTGAAGAGGAACGAGAAAAGCGAGAGCATTGGGATGATCGACTAGTACTTGGTGGCGGATGGCTGTACAAACAAGATGTCAGGCTGGTGGACCTAGGCAAGGAGCAAGATGTGGTTAGACGATACATAGACCTCGTCGACGACGTGTTATTTGGAGGCACTAAGGATGGAAAACGCGGCTGGGAGAGGGAGGGTGAGAGGTGTGCAAAGAGGTCAAGGGAAGGTAGAGGTCAGAACCGGAGAGTCAGTACAGGTGATGTGTTCACCTACCGATTCCCCCCTGGTGGACCACGCTCAGGGCGGCGCATCGTCTCTACACCCGGTATCCTCGACTCGATGCGCAACATGTCACTATCGGAAGAGCCGGAAGACATGGAGACACTTTCGGAGGCAGGAAGCATGGATGAAGACGACCTTCCCGATTGGGCTAGGCGCTCGTTGTTTCAGGATGACCCTATCGGTCAGTAGACGGGTAATAAAAAGGATACGTCTATGTTAATGCTCGTCTTTTCTTCAGGTCGTGCACATTCCCTATTGATGGCCCTTCTTCCGGAGAATCTGCGTTCCCTAGTGCCGCCCACGCCTGACAAATCTACATTTTTGAGCGCGCTCACATCAGGTCAATGTCTCTGCATAGCTTACAACACCGGGGTACGTCGATCTCACAAACCATGGGGTTTCATCAGCATGGACTCCATACATGACATCGCTTCTCTCGAGCAATCTGCAAGCGGCGCAGATGGAGACGAGAAAGTTAAAATGGGATGGACTTTCCGAAGAATAGATAACCTGCGGTTATGGGCCGGGTACGTATTTGACTTGCTCTGACCGAATCACTTCCTGATTATTCGTCTTGTGCAGCGCACTCAAGCTTCGTTACCTCCTTCCCCTGGTTGTCCCGTCCACACCAAGTCGACCAGACCATATCTCCCGCACCGCTTCCCCAGCGCGTACACACACACGTGGTGCATCTCCCGCGGGTTCTCCCTCTGGTCACACAGCGGTATCCTCCACTCTTGCGGACACGCCATCATCATCACGAGTGAAGATCCGCTCCGCCACGTCTGAGCCTCCTCTGAATTTTGACCCCCGTCTCGTCGCAAGGAAGGACGACGGGTGGGAGATGATACTCGAAACTGTCGTGTTGCGGTGGGCTAAGGCAGTCGTGGAAGAGGTGAGAGGCGAAAATCTACGGTAAGTGTGCGGCGGAGCGAGGTCTGCGTTCGCTGGCAGAATGTGACATACCATCGTCTGGATCTCCTTTGTGAATGTTGTCGTCCCTCTGGATCTCATAACTGTTACTCTACCTTGTACTTCTATTCCGCGCTGCGTGCGTTCATGCCCCCCCTTTTTTTCCTGCGGTCTCTTCATCGTGTCTCCCGTAACGTGCATATGTCCCGGTTCGTAATATGCCTTTTCGGCAATCTCGTCCGCTTTATACCATAGACCACTTATTTTATTACCGTACATGATACCGACGCACGCGTACCCGTACGTGTGGTTCTGGATTTCGGATGTTCTCCGACGAATAGAATTGTCTCGTATATATCAGGAGCACAAGCAGATATACATGAGTGCTTCATGTCGTGGAATCGGTAAAAGAAGACAGAACAAAAGACAAGGAACTTTTCTCAGCTTGTATCTGTAAACAAGGGCAAAAACTTCAATGAGAGTGACATACCGTGCACATATATCGAAACTGAACACATGGGAGGTAAGTCAAGACATCTGTCTGAAAAAATGATCACGTACGCGACCTAAAGGCCTAATCTTCGGGGGGAAATGATTTGTGATGTCCAGGTATAGTTAGGAACGTAGATGCCGGAGTGTAGGAGACTCTCGAAGCAAGTGAAAGAAGTTGTCGTTGAAAAGATAGCCTTTAGCTTCCGCAAGGTCAAATGGTGCTTGTCCGTCTGTGTTTCGTGCAGAGGGGTCAGAATATTCACCAGTTCCCATTCGTGGATGTGGTGGTCTTTATGGTCGTCTGCACCAGACCGAACAAAGTCACTCCCCCGGACGAGGTGCAGAGGGGTATTTCCGTTCGGTGTGAAATCGTCGACACTGGCACCCTCGCGGATCAGGAAGGAGAGCTGCGGTACAGAGTTGTCGGCCATTCGTTCGAGGCTGCTTGGCAGAGCAATGAGCAAGATATCGGGAAGAATGAAAAACGCTGCAATAGCAAATCCTTGATGGATGAAACTTGAATGTCCCTGTCTCTCGCTGCATCGCGCATTGCAGCTTCGTCAGCCGAGGTGATTTGACTCTCAGTACCTTCCGATGAATGACCTTGTTCTTTCAAGTAACGCGCGCGATCAGGTTTCTGGTGAGTGGTTTTCAACGGTTCGTTCCGTCGTCTCAGCATGGTGAAGCATGGTCTTACTTACACTGTCATGTAGCAATGAACCACATTATCGAGAGACAGTCGCCCGTCTGCTTGGAGTTTGTTAGTATCACAGGATGTCGTGGATGTCATGCTGGGGCAGACCAGTTTATGTTTCCGCTCAAAGATTCTGAATCCTTCTATGGCAGTAGTGATTTTACGATGCGCTGGTAGTATTTGCAGGCGTTCCCTATGCAGCATCCGTAGGTCAGGAACATTCATGAGTCAGTACATTGTCACGTTTTCTTGTTCGAGATGGACGTAGGCATTTTCGGTGACGGACGCAATGTAATCACTGCCGGCCGTCTCCACGTCCAGTCAGGCAGCATTGATGCAGTTGAACTCGGATACCAGTCACCGATAGGGTGTAATTCAAGGTCGCCACCTTCGTAGACCGCGCGAAGACTAGATGACACGACCGTGTCTCGTGACCCTCTTCGCAAAACTTGGAGCAGAGCCTTCATGCACATACGGCTGCGGGGTGCAAAGAGTGTATTACTGGAAGCCTTCAAGTTCCAAGCGACGCACTGCAGAGCAGAATAGTCAGCTTGCGAATCACATCCCGCCCGCCGCCACTGCCCAAAACAAACCTCGATCGCACTTCGGCTCCGGCTCCATGCATCCTGTACGAGAAGAACGAGATCGGGCCGCGCGTGCAAACCTCAAGAAGTAAAATCGACACCCGCGGGCCCGGGGGAAGAACATCGACGCGCAAGCAGAGGATGAACTGACTCGGATGACATGCCTATATTCATAAAGAAAAGGCGCAAACTAGACCAAATGAGCACGGTATAGAGACTTTCCAGGCGAATCTAGGCAAACATCCTGAGGCTCTGCTTCGCCCTCGGAAATGTCGAGAACCTACGCGTCGCGGTCACGGAGATCGACCAGATCAGAATCTTGGCATCCTCGACTTGACGCTCTCGTTCCTGCACCCAAGAATATGCCGAACACGAAGCTTCAAGGATAAATTTGGGTTTCTCACGTCTGATGCTGTTGGGCGATACGTGAATGGTGAGGAGGCTATGCACAGGCTGACAGCACAGCGGGAATGATCACGATTGCAAGACTCCAACAGGGAGGGATCTTGAGCGTCTAATGATATCTTAGTATTTTCATGGGTTTCTTCACCTGCTTCATCATTATTCATATGATTCTACAGCTGCTAGAGCCATTAGTTTACGATACCTTTCACTCAGTTCGATCACTGAGTGAAATGACAAGTTGCACCATGCTCTGCTTAGTAATCGAGCTACGTAGCAATATTGCCAATTAAAGCCAGCCCCTGAGTCAACTCAGCCTAGGACCTCTCCGCCATAAACTAGATTCAGAAATGATGCACGCATGCACGCGCTTTCTGAGGCAAGAATAAAGGTACTAGCCGCTGGTTTTAATCCGTCAGAGACTGTGTCCGCCAACCGCGATGGCCCAGCAATGTCGCCGATGGCCAGCCAGGTTCACGCTCGCGATC
This sequence comes from Boletus sp. MG55, assembly GCA_003313885.1. Classification (NCBI taxonomy): domain Eukaryota; kingdom Fungi; phylum Basidiomycota; class Agaricomycetes; order Boletales; family Boletaceae; genus Boletus; species Boletus sp. MG55. The sequence goes on along the minus strand of QGOI01001972.1, from coordinate 14,172 downwards.
TTCTGCCAACATGACAATACAAATTAGTACAACTCGGTCAGGTAAATATTTCAACTCGAAATATTGTACACGTAAGGCAAGGCAGCGCCTATCAAGTGACTTCGAAACCAATATGGCCCGCAGGCTCGAAACTTATCATGAAGGGGATCGCGATTCGCGGTCTGTTGAATGCGGAAGACCTTAATTTCCGTCGGGCAGAGCACGAAGCTCCTAACCCGTAAGTAAATCAGCATCCCTCAAATCGCATGCAAGGCATAGCACTTTGACAAAATGGTTTCCCAGCGTGTCTCATTACTCAAAGCCTCGATTGGCAAGGCCCATCATAAATTTAATAAAAATCTTATTGAGTCTTATTGAATCTTATTGTGCTTAGAACCTACGCTAACTGGCAGATCAATTGGCGAAAATTAAGCGAGCCATAAGAACGGTAAGTTCACATAAGTAGGTTCCGAATAAGTTCAATCAGATTTTGTCTAAGTACTGAGGGCCAGGTTAGCCTAACCCGGGGACGAAACAGTATAAAAGCACGCCGTCGCTGCTCCGAGACTGCCACCTTTCCACCTCCTTTGCATCTGCACCCATTACTGCTAAACCAGTCATGGCAATGTGCACATACTTCCAAAACTACTTCCCCATCACCGGTCGCAGCACAACCCAGAAAGTCGCTGATCGCCTCCCCGTCCAGGAGTTGGAGGCCAGTCACCCTTACCAATGGACACTTTTTGTCCTTGCTTGGGCGTATATAAAAGACGACCCGATCCCATTCGCTGGCGTAGTTCAACCACCATTGCGTACCGCTACCTCTCTCATGGAAATAGGGGCTATTCATGGCAAACCATACCGCGAGTGGCCTGGCGATAGGCGATCTCCCGAGGAGGCTCAGGTTGACTTCAACTATAATGACAAGAAAGATATGTTTCCTTCCCCTTCGAGGTTTGGAGGTGAGCTGATGCATTTCGTTTCCGAGCGCTGGATAACATCTTTCCCTGCAGGTTATTGCCAGTATGTTGTATTGAATGCTATATTGGCACACTTCTTAGAGATCGCACTTGTCAAGCCATGCAGCGATTACTTTTCCTTCTTGGCACCGTCCTTATATGATGCTTATTGAGGTTAGTGTTATGATACCATTTTGTTCACCCTACAAAAATAACTCATTTTTCATAGCAAGCGATCGGAGAATATGCAGAGAACATCGCACAGCAAATTGAGAATTCGCATCCTGGAGAAGTCGGATGTTGGGTCGAGGCAGCTGAGCAGCTTCGGTTCCCGTGCGTCGTCCTACACGGTTCGTTTCTGGGGTTCCTGATTTCATGAAGATACTGGGACTGGGCCGACCCAAAAGTAGACATAGAAGGGCTCCCTTCTTTATTTTGCACCGAGCAACTGACCATCATGGATATAGGGCAGAAATCTGTGATCGTGCGGAATCCCCTTGTCTCCTTCACCTTTCCTTACCTTCCTCATGACTTCGAGGACAACACGATGGTAAGTACGATTAGCGACCGGCATCGTTCCGTCTAATGACCAACGTTCATAATCTTCAGCATGGAAATACCGCTTATTTCACAAAATGGCAGAACACGTATCGGTATGCTGACTCCACGCCCAACCCAGCTGGAAGTAACATTCAAGCACTTCAATCGTCAGTTAAATCCATTGCGTTGCTGCGTTTTGGTTGCATGGTATCATTAGGACTCTCAAGCAAAAGGTGGACAGTGTCAGGACGAGTGTTGGGATGCTGTTCACGTTTCCGGATGGCGGAAACCCTGCCGTGATGTGATCATCTTCCTTAAGCTAATTTCAATTATCTTGATCAATGGACACAGCTACGATGAGTTTTCGAACACACTGAATCAGTCTCGGCAGGATAACGACCATCACAACACCGGGTCTTTGGAGAACGTGCACAATTCCATGCATGGAAGTATTGTACGTTTGACATTCTCAACAGATTAAGAAAACTAATCATGTTGGATGCAGGGCGGAAATGGTCATATGGTTGGTACTTTGCTTCTGGAATCATCTGATCGCTAATTCGTACCTCTACCGTCAAGGGCTTCCCCGACTACGTCAGTACACTTCCCACCATTTTTGGCTCGCTCATTCAAGGTGGAATTACAGGCAGCATTTGACCCCATCTTCTACTGTCAGTGGATGTTACGAACTGTTCCACTTTGACGCTAATTCCATGCAGTCCACCACTGCAATATTGATAGGCTTAGTACGGTCATGATACCAGTCTTATATGAGCTAACTCGATAATACCGCATAGTTGCGTTGTGGGAGTGGTGCTACCCTGACTACTGGATGAGCGATGGCTTCACTGTTGACGGATCAGAACAAAAATGGACTCTGGTGAGTGTATTATCCTGCCTCGAGTCTAGTACCATTGACATCGGATTGACATTGCGACGTGACTTCAGTACAAGGGAACGTACTCCACGGCATATTCACAGGTGATCACAGAAGACGGGGAATGGGGATTACTCGTTCCGTTCAGGCACCCAGACGGGACGTACTGGACAAGCAAACAAACTCGTTTTCTCACTCCAGATGCGTTCCCTAAACGTAGCATCTTCTTCAGATCTCATCATATACAGCTGACGTTCCTCTCCCAGACTATTCTTACAAAGGATTCGTGGGCGTCAAAGTCGATAAAGCCCCAGCTAGCCTCAAAGAGCGCCAACAAGCGCGCACGAGAATCGCCAAGTACTACAACGTCGACCCGCAGAAGGCCGTGCAGTCCATCCATGGGCACTCTTGGACACACATCACTGTGCCCAGTGTTGGCGAAGTCGAGCTCCCTGCCAACTACGAGCCGATCAAGAACTTCCGCGTTTTCAAGGTCCTCGTTCGGCTTTCCGAACATGCCGTTGGCGCGTCGTATCACTTTGACCTCTACTACAAAAAAGAGCTAGTTGGCAGCGTCACCGTCTTTGCGCGAGAAGATAATTCCCCGTGCAAGGCGTGCAAGGTCCGGCGCGCAGCGGACTCCGTCGTGCGCGGGGTGATCACGATCCCATCGCGCATCATCGACGACATCATCGTCCACAGCAGCATCGCCCAGGGCGAGAACACGATGGACACCACCGTCGGTCTCATCGCCGTGGCATTTTCGGCCAAACTCGTCGATTTGAGCGACCACGTCCTCGCATCTGCACAGGGCGGCGCGGCGGCGGTCCTGGCTGGACAGGCAGCCCCGAGGACGATCCATCCAGTAGAAGTGGCGTTGTTCTCCTCTGCCGTGGCGGAAGACGTCAAGGACAAAACCCAGCCCGTACACTTTTTCGACTTCAAGCGCCACACGGATCTCTTCCCGGTACGTCCGGCCGGTGGCCACTGCCAGATGGTCTTCCCGTCGTTCTCGTATGCTAACGTGATTCCATACAGACCGGCCAGTGGAAAGCTCCGAGTCCGGCACCCGCGGCGCATTGAATATCGCCGTCGCAAGCAAACTTTCTTGCACCACGCAGCGTGATTTTTGAGACACGTCATGGCAAAATTGGTAGTGGGACCGCAAAAAGTCATTTATAATGAAAAACATTTGGAACAGGGTCGATTCAAGCCATTAGGCAGGGATAAAACCAACCCTCTTTGTTCTCGATGGTAGCAAACGTCGAGATTGCCCTCGTTGATCTTGATAGTATCTTCAAAGCACTTCAATTGCATGCACATTGTCACTCTGTTCCATGTGCACGTACGCGAGCTTCACTAACGATTGCGTGAATAAGAGTTCAGAGTGAGAGATTCTAGCAGGTCAACAGCCATCTGCGGTTATGAGCCCACAGAATCATGAACCCAGAGAATGAAGAAGATGTGCATACCTCACGCACATGAGCGTTTCCCTCAAGTTGATGGTCTCCGCGCGACTGGCATCCAATCTTCAAGAGACTCATGGAGTGTTGGGACACGCTTCAAGGGCCTCGAGCGCGGTCCAGAGTCTTTGGTTGTCTTGCTATCAGCTTTCGGGAAGGGAAGAGGCCCTACGTCCTGGCGAGTTTACCGATTAGGTGACGCAATGAAGAACTTACATTCCCGGAAAGCAGCGGAATAGGCCGAGATGAATGTTTGCGAAGTCAAACTGGACCCTTGGGGTCTATTAGAATAACACTAATGCATGGAGTGTACCGTCAATCCGATGGATCCGTTGAGGATCATAACGAGGAGAGAATCAACGACGGAAGCGCGTGGCTGCTAAATAGCTTTGCGCTCGCAAACATGGCAGAGAGACGAAGACCAACTGTACAGACAGATGTGAAATTTCAGATGTTGTTTGAGCGGGAACCGTCTCGTTGCTGGGGAAAAAGTAATTTGCCTGAGCGGCAATAGCAAGACACCGAGTCCAAAGTTGAAGAGGATGTCATGACAAATAGCAGCGCCGGTATCCTCTGAATTATGCTGTATCGTTCCCCATGTTGCATCTGGGAATGAGACCCGCTGGGAAACCGTCCTGTCAAAGATGGACCGCGTCATGTCTTGCATGTGACAGGACTTGGAGGGATGTTGGTTTACTTGTAAGTCAGGAGCTGTGATGCGTGTCGTTCAAGCAAATCTTGCAATGTGGAAGAGCGCACAATTGCCTCATCCTTCAACCTCGTAGTCTGCTTCACGGAGACTAAGGTCTTCCGCATTCAACAGCGTTGCTAAACGTGACATGGCAGAGATCACGATCACCCTGCATCACTTGACTAAGTTATATATTTTTACTGTCACGTCCGGAGCATCGCAACCCTGGCTGGCTATCGCCGACACTGCTGGGCCATCCAAGTCAGCGGACATATTTCTCGCGGATTATAAAATCAGCGAATCTCAGCTTGCTTTCTTCCATGAAGTCTTACCTTCGGTCCGAGAGGCGGTCAACCGTGACCCATTGGAGAGGTGACGTACTTGTCTATGCAATCGGAATACCGATGACATGGAAAGGGACCTTCTGGTCGTAGGGCGTCGATGAAGCCGTTTTGGTCTCGAAAGGGGGGCAGAGGGTCATCTGATTGCCACCGTCGCTGTGATCAAATATCATGCTATAAACGACCAGGCGTTTTATTCAGCGCACAGTGGATTGTCGTTTCATACCCATTGCATGGTTGTCTATTCAGTGGATGCCAGTAACGTTGATATAAGCCATACGCCGGTTCCACCTGAATGATGCCCATAATGGTCAACATCAGGTGGCGAGCGTGTACTGCGAAAGTTCTTTTGATCCAAGAGCCCGGTGTAGCCTATGGCAAAAGTAACGCGGTGAATCATTACATAGCACAGAAAAAGGGTTAAGTGCGTTCGTACCTGAAACCACGCCGACGCCCACTCGCCAATTACGAAAGGAGAGTCTTGTCAATCGTAGTAGACTGTGGTCATCGACCACCACCACCACCGCGCCGGGGTGAAAATGGAATTACCTGCGGCATAAACGAACTGGTTTCCATTCACGAAAAGGTTTATCTCAGCGAAACTATGATTCACCCTGCAGAAGCTGAGAAGGCTTCGGGCTGATCTATATCAGGGACGGGGCAATGGTGTTCGAAATGGGTGCAGGAAGTATCTAGAAATATCGTTAGTGACGCGATTTCGAGATATCAAGACCACAAATGGATATGTAATACCTGTCAGACGCCTAAGATTGAGGTTGCAACAGCACAGGCAAAAGCGCGATGACGTTTGGCACGAATCGAATAAGGTTCATATTTCAATGAGTGATAGGGCCCCAAGGGCAGCTAGTCGGGCTGTGGGGCCTGAGGACACTGGAAACTGCGCGATGCTACGGGGAATGCACTTTGAAGCGATCTTGGAAACCGGTTCATCAAACGAATGCGAGACCACGATTGAAGACTTACGTAGTCAAGAAGAAAGCCGCGAGAAGCAGGTACATCGCCCTCGGACAATATCACATATGGTTGTTGACAGTTTAAGGCATGCATGTCCATCTAAACCCGCGGGTATCATAGCATACCTGATACAGTCAGAGTATCCAATATACTACAGACCATAAATACTGACCCGGCACAAGAAGTGTCGGGAGAAAAGACTGGCACCATCCCAATGGTCAACGTGTCCTTTGATGCAATCCTTGTGGTCAAAGACTGAATTGATACAAAACTGGAAACGTTGTCTCCAGGAACAGCGAAACATGAGCTCACTTGGTAGGTCACTTGTAGGGCTCTGAAAACAATTTAGCCAAAGGTATCACAATGTCGGAGAGCCACTCCGCCTTGGACAAACCAAATTCAGAAATGAAGCACAAAGGGTTCCTGGCACGAAATTAGCGCGTTTCCCATGAAACGAAATTAACTACGCACACATGGCGGCGGCCTCTTGTTCCCGACACTAGGTTTGGACGTCTTATGTACGGACGATGAAAGTGAGTCTCTGTGAAGACCGGGAAACACGAAATTTTGCTGGGGTTGAGCACTGAGCCATCGTTGGCGAAGACAGAATAACTGCCAGCGTGACCACACAACTTGATACAACTTCAATGCACTGCCAGCATCCACGGTAAGGCCAAACCTATACATTAATCTGCGTTCTTGGTACATTTCATGCCCCGGAGCTCAACTTGCAGGCTCGCTAAGGAGATAATTGTGACATTGCACGTTTATGGAGTTGATTGACTTCTTGGAACTTCCAACCACTGGTCGTTTTCAACTTGAAGTTGACGTTGATCGTTGATCCGAGGAGGAGTTGCCAACCAATGTGCACTGCCACTGCCACAACCACTAAGTACGAAAGTGACAAACTGTCACAAACGTGGGAGACTGGCATATGTCTTGCCATGCAAACTACGTGCCAATCAAGTTTGGCCATTGGTAAGTGCGAAAGTTGTGACTTTCGATGCCATACTAGTAGGTACTTCGACTGCGTGAACAAGTACGTCGTCTATCGAGGATAAGGACTTCATGAAAAAAAATAGGCTGCCAAAACTCGAAGTTGCTGATCTTATTATCCGTTAGAAATGTGTCCACCGTGCCTGCAGTGGCACGGACTTGGATGGCTCGGCGACGTCGGTGACAGTCAGCCGTGGCCGCGATGCTCGGGACAAGAAGACATGTACAACTCAGTCAAGTGATGCAGGGAGATTGCGGTCTCTGCTGCGTCACATTTGGCAACACTGTTGAATGCGGGTATCTGTTAGGCAGTCCACGAAGCTGAAGGATGAGGCAATTGTGCACCCTTCTACAACGGAAGGTTTGCTTGAACGACACGGACCGCAGCTCCTGACTCGCAAGTAAACCAACATTGTCCCGTGACATGCAAGACATGACGCGGGCTGTCTTTGACAAGACGGTTTCATAGCGGATCTCATTCCTCGATGCAACCTATGGACCGAGACAGTATAAAAGGACATCGGCGCTGCTCCAAGACCACCAGGTTACCACCTCGATTGCATCTGCACTCACTAGCGCTAAACTAACCATGTCATCTTCTACATACTTCAAAAACTACGTCCCCATCACTGGTCGCAGCACAACCCAGAAAGTCTTTGACCGCCTCCCCGTCCAAGATTTGGAGGCCGATCACCCCTACCAGTGGACACTTTTTGTCCTCGCTTGGGCGTATATCAAAGACACCCCGATTCCACTCCCTGGCGTGGTTCAGCCACCATTGAGTACCGCTACCTCTCTCATGGAAATAGGAGGTATTCATGGGAGACCGTACCGCGAGTGGCCTGGCGATAGGCGATCTCCCGAGGAGGCTCAGGTCGACTTCAACTATAATGACAAGAAAGATATGCTTCCTTACCCTCCTAGGTTTGGAGGTAGGCAGATATACTTCGTTTCTGACTGTCGCCTAACATGTTTCCCTGCAGGTTATTGCCAGTATGTCGTGCTGAAAGGTATATCGACACGCTTCTCCTGAATTTCGTTCTCTAGCCATGCAGCGATCACTTTTCCTTCTTGGCACCGTCCTTATATGATGCTCCTTGAGGTAAGTGTAGCGTGCCATTTTTTTCCGCTAGCTGACTCAGAATTTATAGCAAGCGATTGGAGAATATGCAGAGAACATCGCACAGCAAATTGAGAATTCTCATCCTGGAGAAGTCGGATGTTGGGTCGAGGCGGCCAAGCAGCTTCGATTCCCGTGTGTATTCCTGCTCTATGCTGCGTTTACGGGTTCCTGATTTCAAATAGATACTGGGACTGGGCTGACCCGAAAGTAAACATAGAAGGACTCCCCTCTTTATTTTTCTCTAATGAACTGACCATCATGGGCTTGGGAAATAAACACATGGACGTGCCGAATCCCCTCGTGTCCTTCACGTTCCCTTACATTCCCACTGACTTCAAAGACGACGAAAGGGTAATCACGATGAACTACCAGAATCATTCCGTCTAATGGCTTTCCTCAGGATTCAGTTAGCGCCCACTTCACCAAATGGCAGAAGACCTATCGGTATGCTGTCGACACGCCCAACCCACCTGGAAGTAACATTCAGGCACTTCAATCGTTGGTGACATCCATTGCGTTGTTGCATGTCTCTGATTCCACTGTGGCATTGTTAGGATTCTCAAGCAAAAGGCAGATAGTATTAGGACAAGTATTGGGATGCTGTTCACATTTCCAGACAGCGGAAACCCTGCCGTGATGTGATTGCTCCCTTGGATCGACGTCAATTATGTTGACCAATGGACGCAGCTACGATGAGTTTTCGAACACACAGAATCAATCTCGCCAGGATGGCGACCACAACAACACCGGCTCATTGGAGGGCGTGCACAATGGCATGCATGGAAATCTCGTATGTGCGATTTTGTCGACAAAGCGTGAAATACTGATTTGTTTCTGATGCAGGGTGGCAACGGTCATATGGTTGGTACTTTGTTTCTGGAATCACCTGATCACTAATTCGTATCTCTACTGTCAAGGGCTTCCCCGACTACGTAAGTACACTTCCTGCCTTTTTTGGCTCGCTCATTCAAGGTGGAAATACAGGCGGCATTCGACCCCATCTTTTATTGTAAGTGGTTGTTATGGATTGTTCCATTTGACATTAATCTCTATGCAGTCCACCATTGCAATGTTGATAGGCTTAGTACGCCGTAATCGATCATGATACTACTAGTCTTCTAACTGGATGGCACCACGCAGTTGGATTGTGGGAGTGGTGCTACCCAGACTACTGGCTGGGCGATGGCTACGTCATTGATGAAGAAAAACACAAATGGACTCTGGTGAGTGTGTCATATCGTCTTGCTTCCGACCTACTGATTGACATTGCGATATGACCCCAGACCAAAGGAACATACTCTGCGGTGTATTCACAACTTGTCGAGGGCGACGGGGAGTGGGGATTACTTGTTCCGTTCAGGCACCCAGACGGGACGTACTGGACAAGCGAACAAACCCGTTTCTTCACACCAGAGGCGTTCCCTAAATGTAGCATTTTCTCCTTCAGGTCTCATCATACCCAGCTGACGTTCCTCTCAGACTATTCTTACAAAGAATTCTTGGGTGTCAAGGTCGACAAGGTAGCGGCTAGCCTCAAGGAACGCCAACAGGCACGGGCGAGAATCGCCAAGCACTACAATGTCGACCCACAGAAGGCCGCGCAGTCCATCCATGTGCCTTCCTGGCAACACGTCACCGTGCCCGACCCCAGCGAAGCCGAACTCCCTGCCAACTATGTACCGATCAAGAACTTCCGCGTCTACAAGGTCCTTGTTCGGCTCTCTGAACACGCCGTCGGCACGTCGTACCACCTTGACCTCTACTACAAGAAAGAGCTGGTCGGGGGTGTCACCGTCTTTGCGCGCGGGAACAGTTCTCCGTGCGAGGCATGCAAGGTCCGGCGTGCGTCTGACTCCATCGTGCGCGGGGTGATCGTGATCCCGGATCGGATCATCAATGAGATCATGGTCCACAGCAGCGTTCCAAGGGGCCAGAACACGATGGAGAACACTATCCATCTCATCACGCACGCGTTGTCGGCCGAGCTGGTCGACTTGAGCGGCCGCGTGCTCGCGTCTGCGCAGGGTGGCAAGACGGTGGGGCGCGTCCCGGCTGGACAGGCGGCCCCGAGGACGATCCACCCGGCCGAGGTGGCATTGTTGTCCTCGGCTGTGGCGGAGGACATTCATGACAAGACCCAGCCCGTGCACTTTTTCGACTTTGAGCACCACGGGGCGATGTTCCCGGTACGTTTCCCCGCGGGTAGTATCGTCCATGGTTCAGCTCGCTGGCAGATGGGCCTTGGGTCTCGCCGCGTTTTTTGATGTCGTTTCGCTGACGTGGTTTTTCCTTTTTTTTTCCTACAGAGCGGCTGGAAGGCTGCGGTTGCGGTGCACTGAACGTTGCCTTGCCTTGATTGCCGCACAAACAAGTGTTTCTTGGAGCGTGATTTTTTTTTTGAGACGTGGTGAAATAGAGTTGTCAGTGGTGAGGGGGGACCATTTGGCCGCACGCCGTTGTATGTACGATTCGTGACGAGCTTGTCGCAGTGTCGAGACGGTTGATTTGCGTCAGCTGGAATGCATGATTGTCGTCCTCCTGGTTGACTTGCCAAGTCGTGCCAAAGTCGTGCTGCGTTTCGTTTGCAAAAGAAACTGGCGACCGAAGTGTGAAGCGCCCCTTGCCGATAAATACAGTAAATGACGACCGAGCTAGTGCCAGTGAGTGCTAAGCGTCAGATGCACCGATAATCAGCGTTACTCCAAGTGAACTGTTTGACATGTAAGCACTGATGATTAGGTGCAACATTTGCTGAATTATAGGTGATGCAGGCACTGGATTTCAATTCACAATACACCGGAAATTTTTACAATTACAAACAGCCACAAAAAACGCATTACCATGTACAGCAATTGATAATATTGTAGTGCATGCCGGTCGCACGTCGTGTGACATGACAGGTCTGGCATTCGCGCTCAGGGAAAGAAGATGACTTGCATGTGAAGGGAAATATTCTCGTGGCCTAAGTTGAGGTATCTGACGTCATGGTTGGCCATCACGCTTGAAGCTCGAAGACAGAAAGGTAACTTGATGAGGTGTTGTGGTGGATCGTGGGCCAAGATGTCGATGCAGCCATCGCTTGGACATCTTGCAACTGAACATGTCGGGGCCCGAGGTTCGCCGTTACCGTACCAACCCCAACCACTTGGTCAGTGATATCTTTGCATAATCATCGTCTGAGTCCTGTGTACGTGTTCAATTTGGATGAGAATCCATTTGAGCTAGGAGATATTACCAGAATCCTGAGGCCACGTTGTTTCGTCTTGAGGGTAGGCTTGGCAGAGACGTCATTTTCGTCTTCAGTCTCGGTATCCACTTCCTGATCGAGGTGATATCTTGTGAGGCGAGGTTGTTTTGTCTTGCCTTTGATCTCTTTACCCTCTTCCTAGAAATTGGAATGATCAAAACATAGATCAGTATAGTAGTATATCGAAAGGTGCTTGGATATAACCTAAGCATACCGAATCAAAACTTGCAAGTCTAGCATTACTTGTCTGTGAAGACGTACCTCAGATTCGCTGGGAATGGCTTTGCGTTTCTTTCCTCGCTTCGCTGTATCTTGGCAGGCAGTGCTAACAATCTTCTTTGAAAATCCGTTGGCCTTGGACTCCGAGGTCTAAGTCGGACAGTATCAGGATACATAGAAAATACATACAATGTTTTTTGAGTTTTTTGAACCCGGCTTGAGCTTTGGGGACGAAACTTTATGAATCAGCTGTGAACTCTATAAGACACGAAGTAAATGAATCAGAGAAGAGGCTCTTACATTACTCTTTTTTGCACGTTGCAGCACTTCTTCAAGGTCACTTTCGATATGATCGTTATTGTGGTGTCCATTATCGCTGTCGTCATCATCCGAGTCCTCTTGTTCTTGTGCGTCTCCCTCATGGTCCGGATCGTCTTCCTCACTCGTTTCATCGGCATACCCTCTTTCGTCTCTATTCAAAATCACTGTGAAATTGTCGAGATCCATATTACAGAACTTGGCAATATTTTTTAGCATTACAACATTGAGCTCAATTAGGAGCTTACCCCGTCAGGTCCTTGTACGCGGTCCTCAATCAGATTACTACCTTTCTTCAAATACCGAATATGATTACGAAGAAAGCGGGACATGAGATCTAGCATCGGCCAATTGTTTGCATAGTTGGCCAATTTAGGAAACCTCCACTGGGCCTATAAGTGGTACACAATCTCAAGCTCAATACATGCGTTCAGAGGAATCTATAGGCTCACATACATATTTGAGAACCATTGTGACCGTGAGCTCATCCTGATTCTGCATGGTTTTTGTCGGGTCGAGGTATTTGTGACTCAGATGCCGTGCAATAGCCTTTAGAAATTAAGTTAAATACCATAAAATGCGCATATATGCAATGAATACCTACAACAAAGCCATTATATTCTCTTTTGTCATCGAGCCCCATCGCTTGCTGGATGTTGTACCCATTAGGAGGTGACCTACCGGGTGTACCTTTCGGCTTCCTGATAAGTTTAGTAGTAGCTGGTGGGTACTCGGCTGGAGCTCGTCGATCCTTCTTCTTGCGCACTACCATCACGGTGATGATCATTAGACTCAACGTAAATGACATGAGCCTGCCAAGCCAGCTTACATTTCAGTTCTCGTATCTGATCTTGAATCTTACTGACTTTCGCGGCCAGTCTGTTGATTTTTGTGGTTTTCTTGTGTTGTCCTTTGCTACGATGTGCCATGATTGATGGGGATTAAGAAGTAAAGGGAGACTGCTATGATAACAGCGTCTTGTGTTGACGAAATAGATCATGTGATTACCCATTTTTAGCTATATTATTAGTCATCACCGCTACAATTTACCGCGTCCTACTAATGGACCCCACCTTCGAGAAGTGATATCGTTGTAGCCCTTCATGCTACAAATGGCTATCCAAACGTACTCTCTCGGAGACCGTCGCTATGCTCTAACTGACCCACTCTATGTGGCCGTAACCAGTAAGATGCCAGTTCTACGTCACTTCCTCTCGTTCCATGACTCCTTTAATAACGGACGTGCTTGAAGTTGCAACCTATCAAGGGCACCCACTGGGCGCGTACAGTCACGAAGGAAATCGTTGGGGCACTATTTATCGGACGCCCAATCTTGCTCAAGTCGTATTTGCGCCGGTGGAGTCTGGTGACGAGTCGGGTTTAGGCCTCGAACGAACATGTACACAGCTGTGTGTAGTAGGGCCTAGATGTTTTTGAGCACGTACGGAGCAGCATTGATTTTGCGACACTGAGCCATCATTACTGAATGCTGTTGTGAGCAGCTTCAGTGATCGCATACACAGTTTTTCATTGATTCCACTGGCAGATTCCACTATCTACTACAGCACTCGATCTTGAATGATCGACTGATCGGGTGGTAGCACCAGAGCGGATCCGAGCGTCAGAATTCTCAGAGACTCGGTCGACGAGTCAAAGTCACACTTGGGCGCCATCGGAGCATGTTGCAACAGGTCCAAGCCTAAAGTTAAACGTTCGACGGCACGCACTGCGGCGCCTCCGAGCGACTTCAGTACTCCGAGCCTGTCCAGCATTTCCAGGACTCTGGCAACTCACGATCATCCACTTCAAAAGTCTCCAGCACCACCCTCGCAGACCCGAATCACACCAAAACAAGAGATAGCTGAGCGGTGAGCGGTGTGTGATGGATTCGTGCACATATAAAAGAAAGAAAATGTGACGACGATTCGATTAACATAACATAGAACACGCGTCCGGCGGCACGTAGGAAACCAAGGCAAAAAGAATGGGGCGTGGACGGACCACAAAGTGGTCCTCAAGGTCATTATATGGACATGACGAACGTGAAACAGCCTGAATAAGAAACGACGACGAAAGCATTATAAAAAAAAGCGATGCTCGTGTATCTATCGTGAAAGAACGGTGATACCCTTGCAGGCGACGGCGGGCTCGGTCCTCGGTGTTTCTAAAACGCATTCCAGGCGCTGACCGACCTACATGCTGTCACAAACTAGCGTAGATCACGTGTTCCTACATCATCCCGCGCGCAATCTGGGACAATTGCTCCGCCATCTGAGGATAATTGCGAATGAACTGCAACTGTGCCTTGCTGGCCTGGAAAAAAAAAGAGGGTCAGTTTCAGTGTCACACGTCCAATAGGCCAACGTATCGGCTCACCTCAAGGTAAGTCAACGCGGCGGTGATCTCGGCTTCTCCCCTCGCCATCTGGACTTGTTTCTCGAACC